>JAULJZ010099236.1:0-11962 GCA_032270985.1 Heliamphora pulchella | reverse complement strand
ATCGAGCGGTCTCGGCGACAAGATATTTTTTAAGCAGCAGCAAGAGTTTTGGAATGGT
Source organism: Heliamphora pulchella (assembly GCA_032270985.1). NCBI lineage: Eukaryota > Viridiplantae > Streptophyta > Magnoliopsida > Ericales > Sarraceniaceae > Heliamphora > Heliamphora pulchella. The sequence goes on along the minus strand of JAULJZ010099236.1, from coordinate 11,904 downwards.
TACTATAAATAGGAAGCTAGGTAGATTTAGCAGCTTTCTTATTGTGGATTTAGCAACTTCTCAATTGTTGATTTAGCAGCTTTCCTATTGTTGAATTAGGTAGCTAGGGTTTTGGAAACCTCTATATATATAAATAGGTAGCTAGGGTTTATGTAGAGATGGCTGAATATATTATTTTGTGTGAAACCTAGCCGCCACAATCTTTGAAGATGATACATACTTCCAAGCTCTGCTACAACAACTTGATGATTCAATAAGCTTCTGCGCAGTCAAGTCAATCATCAAGCCAATCAAACCTTCAACGATTTGTTTGTGTTCGTGGAGTTGCTTGAGAGGATTCTCAAGTGTTGAAGTATGGTGGAGGAGTCCGTCAACATTGAAATCCGTGGTGGGTTCCAACGACGGTCAAGCACAGGAGTTGATGTACGTGGATTCGGTAGCAGTAGGCTTTCAAATATATAGTTGTGGGTACAACGTCGGTTTGTAAGATTCTCTTGTAACCAACATTTAATAGTGTTTGATTTTCTAAACCCGATGTGGTCTTGTGATTTTTACCCGGTTTGGGGTTTTCCACGTAAAAATTGATGTCTCGTGTGTGGTTGTGATTATTTATATTTGCTGCTTGTAGGATTAATTGTTTTAAGCTTATTTGCATCATTTAGCTTATTTAAGAAAATTAATTTGTGCAAATCAGTCGGTAAACATGATTTTTTCAATTAGTATCAGAGCAGGTTAAATTTTTTTTTTAAAAAAAATTAATTTTGATCTTTGATTGATTTGCAATAATGGATGTTCTTAAAGAGGAATCCATTGAGTCTAATAATGATAACTCTGTTAGTAACTTTTGGAATGAAGAGAATGATGAGATTAACAATGTTCAAGAAAGTGAGGATAATGAAGCTCTTCAACAAGCTTATGATAAGTTTTATAGAGAGTGTTACAAGTTAACCAAACCAAATGCAAAACTGGTTAAAAAATATAAATTGTGTGAAAAAGAAAAAGACGGTGTCAAACGAGAGTTAACTGAAGCTCAAGACCTGGTTGTGAGATTAAAATCAGACAGAAAGATTTTGTGTGAAAAACTTGCAAAATGTGAAAAAGAAAAAAATGACTTATCTGAAGTGTGTCAAACTAGACAAACCATGATTGAAATTCTTAAAAAAAATTTGCATATTTGTGTTAAGTTAAAAACTGACCTTAAATTAAAATTGATTAAATTTGAAAAAAATGTTAAATGCCCAATCTATTTTCAAGAAATTGAATGCAGGCACTATGGCTTTGAATGACATTCTTGGGGTACAGAAGGCAGTGACTGACAAGAGAGAGTTTGGATTCACGGGTGCTTCTTCAAGCAACTCGACAAAAGGAAAAGGTAAAATTGGTCAGCCAATTTTACCTAAGTCTGCACCAGAGATTGTGAAGACAGAAAGTAGCAAAAAATGGCATAATCAGACGAGTAAATCCACAATTGTACATGGTGAGGTAAAAAATTCTAAATTTATTCTACCTGTCATCATTGTGGTATTATTGGTCACACACGTCCCAATTGTATAAAATTGAATAGGAATACATTTTTTATACCTATTTGTCATTACTGTGGTATAAAAGGACACATCAGACCTCTCTGCACTAGGTTGATCGACCAATATAGATTCAGATTTGATGTGCCACAACAACCTAGAAAGAATTTGATGTTTAACCCAGAATCTGTGCCTTTAAAAATCAAGAAAATTTGGGTTCGAAAGAGTGATCTAGATAGCTTTTTGGTTAGTCGTAGTCCCTAGTTTGTTTTGATAGTGTTTGATTTTCTAGACCCGGTGTAGTCTCGTGATATTTACCCGATTTGGGGTTTTTCACATAAAAATTGCTATCTCGTATGTGGTTGTGATTGCTTATTTTTCAGCTTGTGTGGTTGTTTGATTTAAGCTTAGTTTCTGTTTAGTCTATTTAAGAATATTGATTTTTGCAAATAAGTCGATAAATGGGATTTTTCATTTATATTTGGTGCACATTTAACGATACGCTTTTATTCTCTTATAATGATTTAGATATGTATACTTTTATATTTTCTTATAATTTATATGACATGATATCTTATATACAATCATGAATTTGTTTGCATTTTCAATTTATGGTAATCATATTCTTAAATAAATGATTTATATTGTAAACCAAACTTAACCGAAATCATATGTGAATACTGTATTTGCATACGAGATAGTAAGGGGTATGTAACATGCTAATATGTTATATGTTTTTTTTTTTTGGGTGTGTAATGCATATGGTTTTGGATGAATCTAATTCACAATATCAAATTACTTATTTGGAAATATGATTACCATAAATTGAAAAAGTGAATAGATTTATGATTGTGTATAAAATATCCTATTATATAAATTATAAGAGAATATAAAAGTATTCATATCTAAATCATTATAAGGGAATAAAAATGTACCCTTAAGTGTGCACCAGTCATAAATGTATTTAATTTTCATAATAGCATTTTGAGGGTATAAATATTCAAAAAAATAGTAAATATTTAAAATAGAACCTCGTGGGGTAACATTTTACCACATGAAATTTATTTTAAAATAAATCACCAAAATACAACACTAGAGTAATTAATTCAAAATTTTCTAAAATCGTGTAAATCCCAACATAATTTGTATATTCTTGGTAAACAAACAGGGTCCCAAAGTATGCTACTAAGAAAAGACACCCAACCCATCCTTGTAACAATCTAAGTGATTATTAATTTAATAACTTAAATAAAGAGATTAAAAACGCAATTTAAAAATTTATGTCAAGTTATTAATAATTATTTAAATATTTTATTATAGATCATATATATTTTTTATATCCCAACTTCTCTGAGAATGTGATATAAAAAGTGTGGCTATGTTTCAATCTGCAATGCTATATATTTGTTTTTGACTTCTTGTTTTATGAAAATCTCATCATTCGAAGTCAAAGATAGCAATGTTCAAAAGAATAAATAATGCAAAGTCATCTGCCAAATATACAGTTGTAGCTAAGTGATTATATATCATTTGTTTAACAGCTTTTTTTCATAATTATAATTTTTATTTATTTATTTATAAATATATATTATGCAATTACAAATCTATAGGTATTTGATCAATCTAAATTTTTACATAAATAACAAACTGTACGAACTCTATGTAATAAACGAATTCGATCATAAAAACATATTCTGAAATTAAACCATTGATAAAGCACAGTACGATGATGTGCTCAACTCCCTCCATCTCGTGCGAGGTAACTTTACTATTAAATAATATCCTCATGAATATGCTAGCTTCCGTAGAAATTCAATGATATAGGGTCGAGGTGGGATGAGATATCCTATTTCCATTTCTTATTTGATTGGGACAAAAACAAAAAGGATATTAGAAATGTTGCGGGAGCGGAGCATGGGCAGGGATACATCGGTAATATATAGTTCATAAGTTTTAAGTTAGTGATAGTAATATGAATTACAAATAATATAACATATAAAAAATAAAAATTAATGATCATTAGACTAAAAAGATAAAATGTAACATTTATAAAATATTGTATATTCTATATAGTTCATAAGTTTTAAGTGAGTCAAATATAGTATATTCTTTTTAATTATTGGCAAAATTTAACATTTATAAAAAACACACACAAATATATATCTATATATTAAACTGTTAACAATTTATTTAAAATATCAAGTTATTAAAAAGTAATTTTGTTAGTTATATTTCTTAACGGCCATATTTAGCTATTGGCACCCTTGGCAAAGCTATTGGGAAGGGGAAGCATCTGTTTTAATTCAGGTAATATATGGTGACCGCAAGGGCTAAGATGGCGGTCCATCCGATTGTCTTTTTACGAAATGATTGCTTCTCCTTTACCGTTCCATCTTCTTCACAAAGCTGGCTCAGAAAAAGGGGCAAAACCTAAGTTTGACTGCTTTCAAAAAAATATTCTGGGCAGCATGGGACTGACACATCAAGAGGATATGATCATCTCTTCAAACTTTGCCTTTGTTCCCTTATGCCTTCGCTTGTTGAATTTTCAGGCTGAAGGTGGGAAACCTTTTTCCACGAGTAGAGATACCTTTCAACTAGAGATGTGCACGAGTTGGATAGAGACAAAGCGAGAATTTCTTTTCAACCAACTTTTACGGTCGATGATGTTTTTTTTATTCGTCTTCAATTTATTGATTATCAAAACTAATGGATAAGTGTAGTTTTTTGCGATTTAGGCGTCATAGCTGGGTAAAAATTTGGTAATATGTTAAAAATTATATCAAACACGTCAAACAAAAAACTAACTACAAATAAAATAATGATGCAGGCATAATCTTAGATCCATGAAAGATTAATTTTTGTTTATATTTTAGAGTTAATAATTTTATTAGAAAACTAAGTTTCAGTATTATTTTTCTAGAAAACTTGATTTTCTAATATTAGATTATTTAGTCATCATTTTGGTATTATTTTTCTAGAAAATTATCTAGGTTTTTTAATTTTAGTTTATTCAATTAATCTTCCTATTATGCTTAATTTTTTGTTTTACAAAAATTAGGTTTAGTTTTTATTTTTTTAGTAGTCCTAGGTTTATTATAAATTAATATGTAAGTTTTTGAGCTTGGAGAGTTTTAGTTGTTGATTAATAAAATTTGTAAGAGTTTCTTGTATCTGTAATATTCGAGCATGCTTGTCGATTTCAATACTTTTATTTTCTAATCGATACATTTTCCTGTTCCAGTTGTCCGGATCATGGCACGATAGAGATTTCGTGATGATCAATATGCTATTGTCAAATAGGTGCATGAGCAAGAAGACTTTGCCTGAGATGTACTGAGCGAAGGAATTGACACATCTCTGGAATGCAATTACCGCATTGATTGAGTGAATTGCATTTATGGAGGTTGTAAATCATAAGGAGGAAGATGATTTGTAAGATGAAGGATCCAAGCCATTTGCTAAATTTCTATGGAGGGGGAGAAAAAGAGGAGTCATTGTTAATGATAGTGATTCTAAACACTAGGAGTCTGGGTTGAAAATTGTTTGTCGGAGTTCCAAGATTTGACACTAAAAGAGTTCTTGGATTGAATCAGTGATCTTGAAGAAAATTTAGATTTTAAAGAGGTTCCCGGTGTCAAATGAATTTCTTTAGTGTCTAAGAGCTTTAGTGGCATAGCTAAAGCATGGTGGTAGTATAGAAAAATTACGAGATCATGTCAAAAAGTTAAAAAGGGCATAATAAAACTCGTTTTATTGGGATTTAATTATTATTTTCTGAATTCAAACAAAAAGAAATATTCACGCACAAAAAACTAAAAAAAATAAATGACATGAAAAAGTTATGTGATTCAGTCAACACCAGGCTACGTTCACGAGCGAGGGAAATTTTTCTTACTACATTGTATGTAAAAAAAGTATAACCATCTCATTCTCTCTATCAGCTAATCTATCAATTTTTCTCAATAATTTTAGAGCTCCCATAAGTACACTATTTATAGACCCACTAGAAAAACCCTAATAGTCTATTTAGTTTGGGTGATTTGAAAAGTCAAAAAAAGAAATAAAATTCTATCCTCCTTAATCACTTGTTTGTTTTAGCAAAGGGAGAAGAAATTGAAAGAATTGATGAAAAATGAAGAGAAAGATTTATCCCATCAAACACCCCTTCTCAATCTTTTAAAATTGGAGAGATTTGGAGAGAAATGATTCTAGCTAATTAGTTACTTTTTATATTACTTAAAGAACTCATCTAAAAATATAAGAAGTAAAAATTTAAAGGCAAGAAAAATGTCAGTACTGAAAAATCAGTACTACTGTTTCATTTCCTTTATTTTATGTAATTTATCCAAACAAGAATGGAGATAAATTAATTTTTTTCTCTCTCTTATTATTCCAAACAAAAAAGAGAGAAAATATAATTTTTTTTAATTTTCTTTTCTCTTATAATTTAAGAAGATCAGAAAACATAATCCACTACAAGAAAAAAGACTTTTGCAGGCGTTTATTAAATTCCAGAAAAAATAAGTTAAACGCCGGCAATGCTATTACCGACGTTTTTATAAAGGTGTTTTACTAAACGCCGAGAAAGGTGGTGTTAGAAATACGCTTATTAGCGGAACTTATTAAATGCTGGAAAAATAACCTGACGTACTGATTTTTCGGTACTGGTGATGATTTACTGACGTTTAATTAATTGTCAAAAAAAAGTTAAATAATGTAATAAACGTTGCAGAAATTGACAATAAACGTTGGTATTCAGCATATTAAGAGTTTATTAACAAACGCCACTAATGTTTATCTTTTTTGTGGCATTTAATTAAACGCCGGGAATAAACCTGTTAATTTTTGAATGGGTTTTATTTTCATTTTTCCACGCTTTCTAATAAACGCCAGAAATAGTATCACAACACACCTGCAATATTTTATATAAAATTACTATTTCAATTTTTGCACAACACAACCAATGTCATATAATATTAATATCTATGCATTTAATAAATGTTCAACAATAAAATTATGTTAAAAGTTCTAATATATAATCTTTGCGAATCATTCATAAAATTCACCACATTTGGTAAAACTTATAGCAAATGCCGGTAAAAATTAAAATAATTTATAATTTATTTCAACTCAATAGTTGAATGTCAAAACGACGTAGTTTATTTAAATTATTTACGAGACTTATAAATAAACGCCACTAATTTCCTAATTAAAAATGGCATTTACCAAAAATTGCCAAGAATAAGTGTTTTACCTACATTTTTGTAAGCGCGGTTAAAAATACCGGAAAAAGTATTTTTTGTTGTAGTATATATATTTTTTTTTCTTATTGATAACCAAACGAACTATAAGCTTATATAAATAATTAAATAAACCCTATACATATTTTGTAAAATCTTATTTGCATTTATGATAAGATTAAAACTAGTAAAATAAAAGGACTAAAACTTGTATGAGATATAAAAAAGGACTAATTCTCAAATATCTCATAATTATAAGCTTATTTTAATTAGTGAATTACAGTTTCATTGCAAAAAATATGTGAGAGCTGTCACTGTTGTTGTTGTTGAAGACGAGACAGACCTAATAGGGATTGAAACTTACAAATTTTGCTTTAAAATGAGTATTGTTGTTGGTGTATATCCCTCGATGAATTCTTTTTCATGAGATTGGGTTTGGCCACCTACTTTAATGTGAGAGGATTGATGACGAGCGTTTTGTGGTGCCAAAGCAACTCCCAAAAATTATTCATTGAATACGATCGCACAGTTGGGGTGGGCATGGATCGGTATAAGTCGAATTAGATTATAATTCAGAACCGAACCGAACATTATTGGTTCTTAAGAAATAGCTCCAGAACCGAATCATTCACACTTTAGAACTAACCCAATCCAACCCATTTTAACTCGGATTGGTTCAGGTTGAACTGCCATTCCATCATCAAAATGAGATTCAAACTTCAATTCATTATTCAAAATTCAAAGAATGTGCAAAAACAATTGAAAATGCCTCCTAAGTTATTTTAATGGAGGATAAAAATATATTCTTTTTAAGGAATTAAAAAGCTACAATTTTAAATTAAAGAAATATTCCTTATTTAAAATACATTCACACAAAATTATCAAACTTTACAAACAAATTGTACAAGAAGAATTGTCATCTTATATTAATTGGTTGCACCCATGTAAAACTTTCAATCCCCAAAACTTTCTTAGATGATAGATGCATATAATATGTATAGACACAAACTATGAGCATATTAAGAAGAAAACAAGTTTTAAAAGTATTGCTATATCACTCACATCTTTTTCTAATTTCCTATACTGTTTGATCACGTAAAGAGAAAGTGCAGAGAAGTGGGGGATTGCATGTCCAAAAAGTAATTAGAGGCCTAGAGCCCAGTGTCTTGACTCCCTCCCTCTAAAAATTAACATAAATTTAATTTTTATAAATAAATATATATAATTATATTATTATATATAATATACCTCTAAGTCTCGGATTTGGTTGGGTTGAGAGCTCGTTAACTCGAGAACCAACCCGAGTACATCGGTATTGATTATTTTGGACTCAGAACCAATCCATCACCCTAGTAGAACCGAACCAACCCAACCCATAGAGACCGGGTTGGGTTGGTTCACGGGTTATTCAGGTCTCTTGGACACCTCTGTCGCGCAGAGCCCTCCTTATAATTAGAGAAGGGGGTTTAAGTCATCGTTTGCCTGTAAACTAATTATTTATAAATTGTAATTAAAATAATAATAATTATATTTTATAATAAAAATTATGAGGGTTTGAACAAAAAAAACTACCTTGTAGCTGAAATTAGTTATTTAATAAAAAAATAATTATAACTTGTAATAGAAGTTGTGAGTGTTTAATAAAATAATTACTTATTGTTGAAATTGGTAATGGAAAAAACAAAAAGTTATAATTAGAAGTAATGCCAAACACCACCGATATTCCATGAAAATATGAAAATAAATTTGATCGCTAATTTGAAAAAGTGGGTGAAAAATACCCAATTTTTTATTGGTTCAAACTGTGAGTTCTACTGCCAAATGTATGATGGGTTTACAACTTGAACCAATAAAAAACTGGATATTAATTGCGCACCTTGTCAGGTGAGTAAACAAATTTGGACTCATATAGACGGAGACACCTTAGACTCGGGGGAGGGGGGAATTGTATAAGAATCACTAATTTGTTTGTAAAATTTTATTTTTATTATGAAAATAATAAACTGACAAAATTTTAAACTAGTAAATAAATGCTGAACTCAAATATGTAAAAATAACTAGTTCTTCGAGAACAGTTATATCATAGATCTTCAGGATCATATATTTATTTATTTGCAAAATTGAATTTTTTATACAATACTCTATCTCAGTCTCCTCTAAATAAAAATCTGATTCCTATATATATATATACGAAATGAGAACATTTATGAAGACCGTATTAATGGCCATTCATTAATGTTTTCAGTTTCATTTCAGTTTCATAACACTTCCCCTTGAATGACCATACACTAAGAATTTGCCTCATTATAACCTTACCATGGAAAACCCAGCGGGACAAAACCTTTGGTGAAGGAAAAAGAATACAATATTCTTGTGTTCCCATCATGGTGATAAATACCGTCAGATTGTCTCATTAAAACCTTGCTAAGAAAAATCCTGTGGAAAAAAATCTTAGATTTAGGAAAAAGAGTACAATCTATTAATGTTCTTTTGGTAAGTGTCTCCCCCTCGATTTCGCATGATAAATTCCTGAGTTGACGCATTCTAATTCTCTCTACTAGCTTTCTAAATGTTGCAGTCGGTAATGATTTGTTAATAAATCTGCTGGATTATCACTTGAGCGTATTTGCTGAACATTAATGTCGCCGCTCTTCTGGAGCTCATACGTATAAAAGAATTTTGGAGAAATATGCTTAATCCGATTACCCTTGATGTATCCTTCTTTGATCTGTGTAATGCATGCCGCATTATCTTCATACAATATTGTTGGAATATCTTTAATAGAGAAAAATTCACATTTTTTTCGAATATGTTGAATCATTGACCGTAACCAAATACACTCTCAACTTGCTTCATGAATTGCCAATATCTCAAAGTGATTTGAAGAAGTTGCAGTTAATGTTTGTTTTACAGATCGCCATGATATAGTTGTGTCACCATAAGTAAATACATACCCTGTTTGCGATCGAGCCTTATGTGGATCAGAAAGATAACCAGCATCTGTATATCCAATTAACTGCGGTTTTGATCCATTTGAATAGAACAAACCCAGGTCTGTTGTTCCTTGAAGATATCGTAATATATGTTTAACTTCATTCCAATGTCTTCGAGTTGGTGCAGAGCTATATCTTGCTAACAAATTGACAGGAAATGATATGTCTGGTCTTGTACAATTTGCAAGATATATAAGGGCCCCAATCGCACTTAGATATGGTACTTTAGGACCAAGAAGTGCTTCTCCATCTTCTTGAGGACGAAATTGATTTTTCTTTGTATCAAGTAATCGAACAACCATAGGAGTGCTCAAAGGATAAGTTTTATCCATAAAAAAGTGTTTCAAAACTTTTCTTGTATATGTAGACTGATGTATAAGAATTTCATTTTGCAAATGCTCAATTTGTAGGCCGAGACAAAACTTTGTTTTGCCATGATCTTTCATTTCAAACTCGTTCTTTAAACAAATAGCAGTTTTTGTCAACTCTTCTAAAGTCCCTACAAGATTCAAATTATCTACATATACTGCGACAATAGCAAATTCAGATTCTGTCCTTTTAATAAAAACACATAGACATATTGGATCATTTGCATATCCTTCTTTAACTAGATATTCACTGAGTCGATTGTACCACGTGCGTCTAGATTGTTTCAACCCATATAACGATCTTTGTAATTTGATCGAATAGATACTTCTAGGTTTTAAATTGTATGCTTCAGGCATTTGATATTCTTCAGAAATTTTCATATAAATATCAGTATCAAGAGATCTATATAAATATGCTGTAACTACATCCATTAGATGCATATCCAAACTTTCTGTAACCACCAAGCCAATTAAAAATCTAAATGTAATTGCATCCATGACATGTGAATACGTTTCCTCGTAATCAATACCGGGTCTTTGTGAGAAGCTTTGTGCAACCAATCGTGCTTTGTATCTTACAATCTCATTCTTCTCATTTCGTTTTCGTACAAACATCCATTTATATCAAACTGGTTGTATCTCTTCAGGGGTTTGAACTACAAGCCCAAATACTTCACATTTTGTTAGAGCATTTAGTTATGCCTGAATTGATTACTTTCATAATGACCAATCATTTCTACATCGACATTCTTCGACGGTTTGTAGTTCATTTTCATCATTACTTCTGGTAATGTCAAGAAAAACTTTAAATGAGGAAACGTTGTCGACAACTATTTTATTTCTATACCAAATTTCTCCTGTACTCGTGTAATGTGTTGAGATTTCATTATTTTCAGGTACCTGTTCCTCTTCAGGAGAAAAATCATTTCAAGCTCTCTCTTCAAGAGGTTCCACTTCTAGGGTTGATTGTTTTGGGAATTTTGCCTTTTCAGGGGCACTAGTGAGTACAACTTCTTCAGGAGTATCAACTTCTCTGCCTTGAATTATCCTTTTTCAGGAAACTTTATCTTTGGGTCCAACAGGTCTTCCACGCTTCTGACGTGCTTTAGACACATTTTCTGCTATATCACTCGATTTAGGAATATCAATTCTTGCTGGAGCGTTAGCAACTGGTATATGAGACTTTATTATTCTCTTTGTGTCAATAAATGCATCTGGCAATTGATTTGCAATACTTTGCAAATGAATAATTCTTTGAACTTCTAATTCACATTGATTAGTACGTGGATCAAGATGCGATTGCATTGGAACATTTCAAGTGATTTTAAGTTGAGTTTCGGGTTGCGATTTTTCTTTTTCTAATGGTGAAAAAACTGATTCATCAAAATGAAAATCATCAAAATGTGCCTTAAAGACGTCACCGGTAAGTGGTTTCAAATATCTAATAATGGAGGGAGAATCAAAACTCACATAAATCCCAAGTCGACGTTGGGGACCCATTTTAGTGCGCTGAGGAGGTGAAATAGGAATATAAATAGCACAACCAAAAATTCTTATATGACTAATATTTGGTTCTTGACCAAGTACAAGCTGTAATGACAAATACTTATGATATGCAGTTGGTCTAATGCGAATTAGAGATGCTGTATGTAGTATGGCATGCCCCCAAGTAAAAACAGGTAATTTTGTTCTCATAAGTAAAAGTCGAGCAATTAGCTGAAGTCTTTTAATGAAAGATTCGGCTAAACCATTTTGAGTATGAGTGTGTGCAACAGAATAC
>JAULJZ010099225.1:0-11962 GCA_032270985.1 Heliamphora pulchella | reverse complement strand
AGAATATATATATATATATATATATATATATATATATATATGGCTAATTCGTATAATGTATATTATATATATGTTTAACAGAAATTCACTATTGATTCTCACTACAATTTTAAAGGCCTTACTAAGGTAAATCTTTTTTGATTGTGAGGTGTGTATAGTTTAAACAATTTTAAACTCCCATACAAATTACCCACTCGTACTTGAACTTTGACAAAATGTGTTTCTATACCCCTGTAGAAGCCTTCCATCTTACTTCATTCTTCATTTAATTACTCATTTTAGAATGATGATTCTCTCTAATAGTTAACCATTCCGCAATTTTTTGAAATTTGTCTCAAAATCCTTTCATTCCAAATATACACATTCAAACAGACTTATAATGTACATCATCAATTTAACAAATGATTCTACGTGGCAGCACAGCAATATTTTTTTCGAACCCAAGAAAAAAAATCCCAAAATAATAATAGACAGCAAAAGAGAATTTAAATGTTAATTTACGCTTTAAATATCTTTTGCAAGTGTTGAGAGTGCTAAGAATAAATTATTTCGTTTTGAAATAACACGTATTGAAAATTTTATGAATTAAAAAAGACCTATAAATTTTACCAAAAAATTTATCAGTTATCAATTTTTTTCTTTATATTGTCAAATTTAGCTCCACCCCTATCTGCTTGGAAACATTCCAGTTGAAGCATGATTGGAATTGTTGCTGCTTTCGCTTTCCTTAGAGTCAAATTCCTACTCTGGCCGTATCAGTTATGAAATAACATGTATGGGTAGATTTATTGGAATTGTTGCTACTTCCTCAATTGATTGTGACAAAAGTTTAATTTGATTTGGTTTAATTGTTGTTTCCTCACTGACAGTTCGCTCATGATTAGGGAGAAAAGTTTAGTTTGATCTGTTTTGATTGTTGCTTCCTCACGGTGATGAGGGAGACAACTGACCTTAAGTGTAGTGAAAGTGCTTTTTCTCTTGGAAAATGGACTTTCTTTCGTTGGCAGAGAGCTACTCAATCCTCTTTCCACCAAGGTTCAAAGACGCTGCTTACCCTGACTTTCAAATTAAGCCCTGCTTCTCTGTTTAACATTGATTGTCTAACAAGCTATCCATATATCTAATGGTAGTATTACCATCTGGTCCATCTCATTCTCAGATTCGCAGTGGTCGGTCTGATCAAACCTCCAACCAAAAGCATTTGCACATCAAAGATTTCCATAATACCAGCGGTGGTTCGTGCAACTCATAAAATGTGTGGTTATTAAAAATACTAGGGTTTGTAGCCCAAGCGATCCGTGTGCTTTCTTATTTATTGTATAAAATATCAAATAAAAATAACAAAATTAAAATTTAATAATATTTCTTGTAAAAATTTAAAAATTACTATAAATATGAAATTAGGAAGGCAAAATATATATTATGCTTAAAGACTTTTACTTTTGAGTGGGTGGAATTGGTTAATAGGATACACTAAATACACACTTTATAACTTAGTATATTGGCCATATGCATTGAACACTTGTACGTGATTAATTTATACTTGTGGGTATATCAAACAAAACAGTGTATGCATTTAGAAACTCCCATTTGTTAACTTCTACAATATTTTTTTCTTACACTTTTACCCTCTTGATTAGTAGAATATTTTACACATTTACTCCTTTTATAGAGAGACTAAATTATAGGAAAAGGCTTCACCAAAAAATTAGAATACCCATACGGTTTTCTTATTATAATATTATAGATTTGTGGGAAAATACATCGATCATAGAGGTAAGCATATAATCGTTTGGATAAGGAAAAAACTGACAGAGATGTTCACATTTTACTGGAGACAGCAAGGTATTTAGTATGGCGCCCTTGAGCGATAATTTTTCCCGTCTTCTTCTTCCTCAATTCAACACTGACAACAGCAATAGCCTTTCCAACACGTAGAGGCTTGGCCTCTATCTCGATTTCCTCCTGAACATAGCAAAAGTTATACACAAGTTTAAGACATGCAGATATACGTTGAACTCACCAGAGAGATGATTTCAATCAAGAAATATAAACAAAAACATACACACGCACATATACAGAGAGAGAGAGAGAGAGAGAGAAGAACCCAACTACCTCGCTTTAAGCAGTATAAACAAGTTATCAGCAAAGGAAAACCTTTCAATTTAGGAAGGACCAAAAAGTGACCTCTTTGCCAACAATGCGCCATGCATACACATCTAAATATTGATAGACTCAACACTAAAATTTGATAAAACATAAACCAACTGATCAGCAAGGAAGCCTTGTGCACCTAACAATAAGTGGTAAAATCAAATAGAGGTATATACTGTGTTACAATTCCCAGGATGGGGAAACATTAACTACAAACCATGCATGCCCTAGAATTTTATAACATAAGAATTTTGGGAAATTACAAAATGAACTACAAAGTTAGACCCTTGCTGCAAATAAACCCTGAATTTCTTTTTCTTTTCTTTTCTTTTCTTTTTTTTTTTTTTCCAAACTTAAACCATGATCTTCCAATTGGATACGAATATCATAGATATCTTTACTGGTTGCTAGTATTTTATTTGTCGAGCTGAAAAGATTCAGGCCTTTGATCTTGAATGCTTTACAGTTGACTGAGAGAGACCCTTAAGCAAAGGAAAGTTTTTAAACGTTTGTGAGTGCCATCCATGGGAAACACTCACAAGACTATGCCCTCGTTTGGCAACCGGCTTAAGGCCGGCTTTTTGCCTTTTTGCTTAAAAGCCCAAAAAGCCTCATTTTCCAACTCGAAGGCTTTTAGCATTTTTTGCTCTTTACATAATTTTTTAATATTTTTTAAAAATATCATAACTTTTATTATACACATCATTTTTTTATAAAAATTATATTTTTAAAATCTACTCGTCAAAATCTATCAAACAAAATCTAGATTGAATATAAAATTATCTAAAAATAAATTTTTAAAAATTATAACTTTAGGCAAAATTTTTTGCCTTTCGACTTAAAGTCAGTTTAAGCTTTGGCTTAAAAGACACATATCTCAACCAAACGAGCTTTTTGGCTTAAAATGGCTTAAAGCCGGTTTCCAAACAAACTTATCTCATTTAGCTTAAAAGGTCTTTAAATGTTTGTGAGTGCCATTCATGGAAACACTCACAGGACTATATCTAATTTAATTTAAAGGTTTTTAAACGTTTGTGAGTGCCATCCGTGGAAAAACTCACAAGACTATCTCATTTAACCGGGAAACACTCGCAAGACTGTATCTCAACCGCTAGCGTAACTAAGGGATTCAAAGGTTTGTTGTATGTGCTAAATGCAATGCAATTTTCTGCGGAAGTTGTTTGGGTGTGGTTTTGTTTCATTTATATATAATAACAATGACTTTGACTGTTAGAGACTAGAATTAAGCTAGTTGGGGTGTGATGACGCTTGAAAATGTGTATTAATCCTAATATTTTTGGGCTATGATGCACTTTCATCGTGGTCATTTCCTCAGCTTATGGTTAAATGTGTGCACATGAGTTAATTTTCTTATTGTCAGTGAACCTTGGTGATTTAGGCGATGGTCAAGACACTTGGAGAAGCTTTGAAGAAATTGGAAACAAAATCAAGCTGAACAGAGGAAGTGAGAGACACAGCCAAAAAGGCAACTAGAGCCCTTGTGACTAGCAGAATTTTTCGAAATCTTAATAGAATGAGTGAGAAGTATTCTCGAGGATAGGAAGCTAGAGCTCCCTATCTAGTGGGAAAAGATAGAAGCGTGTGGTTGGAGAAGGGGCAAGATTACCCAGTCCAACGGGGTTCAAACATAATGCTCGGCTCTGGATAGGGGCTAGATCACCAACTCGAGTGTCAAGGATATTCCACATTAAGTGAAATGACCTTCCCAACTACCTTCTTCAAATGCAAAGTGAGGATTTTGGATAAATCATACAGATACTGCTCACAAACTAAAAGGCTTGATTAGTCTTTTAAATTAATTGACACCTCCCTTTTAGGAAGAACAATGGCACTTGAAAACGGGATGAAACTGTCTAACATTGGCACTTTGTCCCCATTGCATGTCCACAATGTTATCTAAACTCTGAAACATCCTTCTTTGAAGTCCTCATCTCCCCATCAATAGTTGAACTACCAAAAAAATTGGGCCTTCTATGAGAGAATGTCATTTCATCAAAGGAATGCTAAAGTCTTGCAATTTTAAGATCAATTCTCTCAAAGACCGACTTATTCCATGGCTTCAAATCTTATGTCAACAGTTTAAGCTTCTTAGCGAAATAAAAAGTTTAATTGCCTCCACTTTCTAACTTTCCCACCACCTGTTCACCATGTCAACAAAATCCCGTTCCCAGAACCACATATTCTCATATCAGAAAGATTTAACTAAGCCCCCTACAATCCAAAAGCATAGTGACATGGTTTGAAACTGTCTTGGTAAAGCATAACTGCATAACCTTGGCAAGTAATCCTCCAAATCTACCAAAATTAAAAAATAAAAACCTTTTGGCCTACACATTAAAGCATAATTCCTCGAGTTGCAACATGTAAATCTACCCCTTTTGACAGAAAATCCATCAACTCCTCTGCAACGATGAAGTCTAAAAATTTCATCATGGTCGTCATCATGTGTTCACAACCCAGTCCCTCAACGGGAAAACGGATGATATCAAAATTGCCCCATAAGCACCAAGGGTCTCAGCAAGTTGAGCTCACCTCATCAATTCCACCTACACGTCTCTTGTCTTCATCTCCTTGTGGACCATACATGGTTCAGAAAGGCCAATGAAAACCATCCTCATTACTGAATAAGCACTACACTGATAATCTATGAAGCACGGATACGGACACAGACACGGATACGGACACAGACACGGACACGGACACAGACACGGGTAACGGCGATTTCAAAACAATTAAAACACAGACACGGCGGGGATATGACGAAAAAACATATTTTTATTGTTTAATTTATATAACTACCTAGTACCTACAAAAGAAATATCCACAATTACAATTTACAAAGAATCTCATTCATCATTCTAATACTATAATATAACATCATTTGAATAAAATATGAAAATCACATTCATTGAAAAAAAACTAAAAATGTAATCTCCCAAATTATCCAAATCCAATACAACATTCGAATAAAAAAAACATATAATAGCCAAGTCAACCAAATTTCATGCACAAAAAAGTAAGATACTTGAAGCTTTAATATGATCCAACTTCAACCAAGTCATCATCACCACCTTCATTATTGCCTTGCCTAGCACCTTCATCATCAGTAAATAGCACAGCCTCCAATTCAGGTTCATCAAATGAAAGGTTTGCAACCTCAAGCATCCCAATATCTTCAACCGAGTCAAACTTGTCTCCTGCAATGTCCCACATTTTGATCTCTCATTTAAAGTATTGTGGGCTTCTCCTAGATAAAAGACGGAGATTGTTATAAATAGAAACAAAATCCTCTGCACGTTGGGGTGTCATTTTGTTCCTTCGAAGTGAATGGATAAACAAATAAGTACTCCAATTCCTCTCAGAACTTGAAGAGGAGGCAGGCTGCACAAATAGCTTCAAAGCCAATAACTTAAGTGTTGGTGCAAACGCATCATGAACAACCCACGAACTATGAGGATCCATGTTCCATCTATCTTGAATAGAATCAATGTCAGCAAATGGTTCCTCCATAGTGGAGAACTTGGCATATTCCATGTTTGCTTTCATGCGATCTATAGGATTATCAAAGTATCTTTTCAAGCACTACTTCCTCTCAAGGGGGACCTACTCATCCCTATGTGGAGAAACTCGACTTGGATCCTCTTTAAGCCACATGTCAATATAGTACCTAAATAATAAAAGGTGAACATTGAACAGCTAGGCCATAAATGTGAAGATTATGTAGCATAATTTAATTAAAATTATAAACGTACGTGCATAATCATCTTGGATTTAGAGAGTGTGCCAAGCAATGGAGAGAAGTATTGTTTTTGTTCCACCGGTCTACTAACATTTGATGCACATCATCATAAAAGAGAGACACCTCTTCCGATCGCTTTCCCTCATGCCCATATATGACCATCTTCACTTTTTCTATCATCGTATCCCACATGTCATAAATCAAGTGAAGGGAAGGTTTATCCGTGTCGCAAGTCTAAATCATGTCATAAACAGGAGAGGTAAAAGAAAGAACATAATCGATGTCATCCCACCATATGTCATCCAAGAGCTTGTCTTTCACAAACTTTGCCTTCCCAACATCATCATACCTATAACAAGACCACTTAGCACTAATAACCATTGTTTGGAGACCTTGTTTGATGAGCTTGAATCTTTTGAGAATCACAATTGACGCAGCAAAACAAGTTTTGACAACTGAAAGAAGCTTTACACATATTCATTGTAAAAGGCCAACCTCATAGAATGATTAGTGATAAAAAAATTTATCACCATCTCATCTTCCATAAGTTCACTAATCCAACTAAATGTTTCGGATGTTAACGAATTATTTTCGACATTCTTTGCTGCACAAATATTTTCAAGGCAAGATTAAGAGTGTGGACAACACAAGGTGTCCAAAAGATGTGAGGATATTGTGCTTCAATCAATTGCCCCACCGCTTTATAATTTGGAGCGTTGTCTGTGATGATTTGAACTACATTTTTAGGCCCCACTTCTATAATCACTTCCTTCATCAAGTTGGAGATGAAGTACTTATCTTTTGTTTCCCCCGAGCAATCAACTGCCTTAAGAAACATTGGCTAGTCTCGGGTAACCACCATAAAGTTAATCAATGGTCTTCTTTGCGAATCACTTCATCTATCACTAACAATGGTCACACATTTCTCCTTCCATGTGCCTTTAATAGTGTCTAACAACTTATCTACATTTTCCCTTTCCCTCTGAAGCAAAGTAGTCCTCAACAAATTGTAGCCCGGTGGTACATATCCTTGAAGGTTGTTGTTTGCGGTCTATGTGTTGGAACTAACAAAATAAAGATTTCTTGCCAAATGAAATGGCAAACTGGCCAAGTAAAATATCCTTGCAATCTCATTATGTAGTTGTTCTCGAGCTCCAACATTAAAAGCCTTCATAACAGGATTCTCACTTCCGCTACTGCTTGATTTTCTCTTCTTTGTCAATGCCTCTTGTGCTAGAGAAAAATTAATGCCAGCAAAAGATGCACTAGAAGGAGAAGGCAATGGGACTTTCTTCGGTTGAGATCCTTATTATCTAATTTCAGCTTCTTCTGAGACACTCTGAAATTCTACAAGCTCCTTACTTGTTACTTTGGGACATACAGCTATTCCCATATTTTTAATTTTCAATAAATGAGCTTTCACCCTTGTATATGATCCTCTACATGAACAATGACAATAATTGCATTGGAAAGCATAATTTCCTCTTTCTTTTCCAATTTTCTCCATTCGTTGCACATATTGCCAAATTAGTTTACCATCATCATCACTCAAATTGAAAGTGCTACTAGCACTAGTATAAGATTGACATGATTTCCTATCATTAGCAAACAATTAAAATCTAAGTATCAAATAATAAACAAACAACTAAGCCAAAAAAGGATCTTAACAAAAAAGATTAAGCCAAAAAACAAGTCAGATTAAGGCAAAAAAAAATCGAATTAATCCGGGAAAAAAAACTTCCTCAAACCTTATTTCCAATGAAAAACTTCCTCAAACTTCCTCTTTTGGTCTTTCTGATTAAGCAAACAACAGGGATGAATGTCGACGATGCTTGATTTCACGCCGACGAAGGTCGACGGTGATGGATTTCACACCGACGAAGGTCAAGTCGACAAAGGCCGTGGAATAAAGAGGGGAGAAGAAAAAAGGGAGAAGAAGAAGACTACATACCAGGATGTCGAAGGTCAGCGGAGATGGAGTCGTCAGTGGTCGTCGATGGGTCGTCACTTGTCAGTACAAGGTATCACAGTCGCTGTTTACTGTTGCGATTAGGGATAGCCTCTACCTTTGCCTCAATTCGAATGTTTGTTTAGCCAGAGGCGCATAAAGTTTAGGGTATTTTTGCGCATATGGCGTGTCTCGGTGTGTCCGACAGTGGACAAGCGTGTCCGCGGCATGTCCGGTCATGTGTCTGAGTAAAAAATAATAAAAATAAATAAAACAAGGCACTTGGCGTGTCGGACACGTGTCCCGGCGTGTAGGACACGTGTACTAGCGTGTCCCTGGCGTGTCCGTGTCCTCCGCGTGTCTGACACTGCTAGGCACCTATTTTGGCGTGTCCGTGCTTCATAGATCAAAACTTATAATCTTCCTTAAGTGAGTATCATCATTCTCTATACCGAGACGTGGATTCCGTTAATAATTAATATTCACCACATACATAACGTCGTTATTCAATTCACCGAGCTTATTAACCTATAAAAGATCTCAATTTTCTATAAATCAAAATAACAAACACTAAATGTATGTTTCTATTAATTATTTCGAGAATAAGAGTATAAGCACTCATAATAAACATAGGGTATTAATTATTTCATGCAGTTAATATAAAAAATAATTATCCAACACGGTCATATTCAATACATACTATTTTGGCGTGTCCGTGCTTCATAGATCAAAACTTATAATCTTCCTTAAGTGAGTATCATCATTCTCTATACCGAGACGTGGATTCCGTTAATAATTAATATTCACCACATACATAACGTCGTTATTCAATTCACCGAGCTTATTAACCTATAAAAGATCTCAATTTTCTATAAATCAAAATAACAAACACTAAATGTATGTTTCTATTAATTATTTCGAGAATAAGAGTATAAGCACTCATAATAAACATAGGGTATTAATTATTTCATGCAGTTAATATAAAAAATAATTATCCAACACGGTCATATTCAATACATACAAAGTGTACTAGCAAGTGAGTTAGAATTATACAATTCCCCATAATCAAGACAGACTGATTAAAACACTGTATTACAGTCCCTATTAATGGTGTGTCCAGTAGCATATAAGATTGTGAACAAAATGCTTATATTCTACAAGAACCGATAATCTGATCTCCTGTGTGTCAGTCGAACTCTACACACCAGATCATCTACCATGTGAAATAAAAGACACATGCATAACATTAAATAAATAATGCAGTGCAAATATTGCTTATACAGATTCTCATTAAAATGGAAATAACAAATTTTATTAATGAATAAAATAAATACCAAAATCCATGATACAAAAATATGACTTTTAGCATATACCCCTAACAGCTAAACCCTTCGATCATCTCGACGACTACGTTGCACTCTAGAACCCTCAGATCTAACCCTCGACTCTTCTAACATCACAAACCTTGCTTTTCTAGACTTAACCCGACTAGAAAACTACTCGACAACCCTAATCGAGTCTTTATTTAGCACCGACGACTTCGTCAGACGCGGTAACCATCACCGGCAACTTTGCTGAATTTCGTCAAATTTGCTTTGGATTGCTTCATCAATTTTGATAATTGCTATTTGCTATGGGTTCAATCTTTATCAAATTTGTACGGGTGTTTGCCGTTGTCGGAGCCCTCTCTCCCTTTTGTTACAATCGCCAACCCCATAACTCCTTTTGTCGCAGTTGTAGGAGCCACCTCAACAACTTTGATCTCCAAAACCCTAGCACGCCTATCGCAACTCTATCTTGCTCCAAGTCAATCGCCGAAACACGGGCCTCGAGCCTCTTCTCAGCGTGAATCAGGTTGTATATCATAACCTTTGGACAATGTCGACGACCATTGCTGACCAGATTTCAGTGTCGTCGACCCCTCTCTGGTCTTTTTCTTTGATCACTACCGCAACCTAGCAACCGACAACTAGATCTGTGTCGACACTTCACCTAACTCCGGCACCCATATCCTAACATTGACAATCTTTTGTATTTATGGCTTCTGGCTGTCTCTTCTAACACCGGTGACTTTTCCTAGTTCGCTGGTTTTGTGGCCTTTGACTGGTTATTTTTTGGGAATACTTAGCGTCAGCATGAGATTCTAGATCGCATTTTTTGACATGAGAGTTAGGCATAAGTGTTGAGATTTTTCTTTTAACTTTAGGCAGTGTTCTATCTCCTTAGTGCATTCTCTATTTGAGCAGTTTCTAATCATGCAGGCTTCCTTTAGGCTCTACCCTCATGCGTCTATCATGACTTCTCTTCAAGTTTGCAGAATTCTCATTTCACAGGTATCTCACCCACTACTTGGAAATATGATTCTAGATCTTCTCATCATGACATCTGATTTGTCGAGTCGTAGTGATTGTATTTTTCCATTTTCTCCCATCACAATGTTTACTACAAATGGTGCCTCTATGCAAGTTGTCTCTATTGGCTCTGTTCTCCCCACCTCACCTTTTTTATCTATTCCTGATGTCTTTTATGTACCACGATTGTCTGTTAGTTTACTTTCTATTAATCAGCTTTCTGAGTCAAAAGGAATGTTCAGGATCAGACGCCCTAGAAACAGGTTGGAATTGGATGTACGACTGGTGATTTATATCAATTCGAAAGTTTGCACATTCCTCTAAACTCCTCTACTGCTCTGTCTTCTTTTTATTTAGATCAACATTCTTCTACTTTTTATCTTTGGCAATCTAGGTAAGGTCACCTGTCTAGTGAGCACTTAAAACAGTTAGATCAGTTACGCTGCTTGGACAAAGTGTATGCTAATGATATTTCTGAGTGTAGTGGTTGTAAACTTACAAAAATGTCAACAGTACCTTTCCCCAATAGCACTTATCTTTCTATATATTCTCTTTTGTTCATATTGATGTATGGGGTTGTCACGCCCCAAACTCCGAGACACGTGAAACGCCCATAAACAACCAAACATAACACTCAACCTGAGAATACACTCTCAATATAAACATATATGCATTGTATATAATCGCCTCTTCTGCCCCTTCGGCACCTCCGGATCAACCTGCGTAACCGGTACCTGAAAAACATTTCAAATCCCACACTGTGAGCCAAAGCTCAGCAGAAACTGGACAAGCATGCGATATAAGCTAAACATGCTAAGAAAACGATGTGCAGTTTTTGACTTTCTTTGAAGCCATTAAAACAATTTTCACAAGCAATGGAAAAGCGATGATAAGAACCATTTTGACTCATAAGAGCCTTGAAAACGGTTTTTGTGCCACGACTCACACAAGTCGTAATAACAGTTTAAAATTGGCTTATTCGTCCCGATATGCATTTCATGCAATCCATGTATTTTGCCCAACGCACCACATGTAACACACGCAACACATGCCTCTTCAGGACCTCGTTTTCGTCCTTCAGATACTCGCACACAAGTGCATCGTCAGGACCATGTTTTCGTCCCTCCGATATTCACACCCGCACACATGCATCGTTAGGACCACGTTTCCTTCCTTCCGATACCCACACACGCACACATGCATCATTAACCAGGGTTAACATTCATTAGACCACGTTTCCGTCCATCATCAGCCAGGGCTAACATTTATCAGACCCCATTTCCGTCTATCGTCAACCAGAGCTAACATCCATACCAAAATCACATAAAACCACATTTCCGTCTTATGTTTCAAAATCACGTAAGACCATATTTCCGTCTCACATTTCAAAAACCACGTAAGACCACATTTTCGTCTTACGTCATGCATAAATAAAACTAGAGTTATAAATGCACAAGCCACGTATAAACTTCACATCATGACGCCACCCGTCACATAACTCGATATCTACTCACATGGACAACCAACAACCCACAAAACCAAGCCTAACTCGAAGGCCAATATCACTCAAGCGCTCGCACGCAACGATGCACTAACCACCACAAACACAACCTTGCCCCAACGTCACGCTAAAACAACCCACGTCATCCCCGAGGACGACAACAAACAACGAACCACCACGGCCCCGCCACAACCAACCGAATCGAAAAACGACTAACACCCCTCTTTATGATTTCAGTCAATAAAACC
>JAULJZ010099214.1:0-11962 GCA_032270985.1 Heliamphora pulchella | reverse complement strand
TCTCATAAAATAGAAAATTAATTTTATTAAAATTAAATTAAATACTAAAAATATGATTTTCAGTATACCAACCCTAACAGGCAGCTCCTTATGCTTCGACAGTTGGAAGCCTCATATATGATATGCTTTGCACTAGACCCGACATCTGCTTTGTCGTTAGCATGGTTAGCAGATATCAGTCTAACCTAGGGCAGGAGTATTGAACTGCTGTAAAGAATATAATCAAGTACCTAAAAAGAACTAAGGATTATATGTTGGTTTACCAGGTAAACAGTATAGTATCTTTAGGGTACACAGACTCAGATTTTCAGTCTGACAGGGATTCTTATAAGTCTACCTAAGGATATGTGTTTACCTTAGGAGGTGGAGCTATAAGTTGGAGAGGTATCAAGCAGTCCTGCATTGCTGATTCCACCATAGAGGCCGAGTATGTGGCAGCTTCTGAAGCAACTAAGGAGGCCGTTTGACTCAGGAACTTTCTGTTGGATCTAGATGTGGTGCCTTCAGTTTAGTCGACTATTACACTTTACTGTGACAATAACGGAGCGGTTGCAAACTCGAAGGAGCCAAGGGTCCATAAGAAAGGCAAGCACATTGAGCGTAAGTATCACCTGATACGAGAAATTATACAGAGAGGTGATATTGCTGTGACCAAGATTGCATCAGGAGACAACCTTGCACATCCTTTTACAAAGAGCTTACCGACTAAGACTTTTGATAGTCATGCAGAGGGCCTGAGAGTCAGATGTATGGCAGTATGATTTTGAGTATAAGTGAGAGATTGTTAGAGTTGGTATACTTAAAATCATGTTTTTAGTATTTAATTTTATTTTAATAAAATTAATTTTTGATTTTATGAGAATCTTTATGAGCAATGTATGTGTATCATTTTTAATGTTATGCATGGATGTCTAATATTCTGTATAGTATTTAATCTGGTGTGTAGAGTACAGTTTGCATACAGAAGATCAGATTTTAGGTTCTTGCAGAATATAAGTTTTATGTTCACAGCTTAGATAAAAATAGACATACCATCGGTACAACTGTAGTACAAAATTTTAGCAGGCCTGTCTTGGTTACAGGAAACAGATAATAGCATTGTTTATTGTTCCGACTCTCTGTGCTTGTACACTTTGTGTGTATTGAACGGGACATTTGGGGTAATTAATTTTGTACTGACTATATAAATTAATTCACACCCCAAGGTTATTATTAATAGTGCTTTTCCTCTTAATGCTGAAATAATTATTGATTTGCATATATTTAATATTCATTGTTTTCATTAATTAGAGGGTGCGATCTTATATGGGTTTATATTCCCGGTGAGTTGGATAGCGGTATTATTTATATAGAAAATATTAATTATTGACAGAATTTACGTTCTGAAAGATCGGGATTGACGAAACGCCCTTAAAGATGCTTATAAGTTTTGACCGGGTCAAACCCTGTAGGTGGATTTGATTATCCGACGGTCAAATAAGTTAAACGGAAGGGTTTAGGGAATATCAAGATTTCGATTAAATTAAATTTTTAGTAATTAAATTTAATTGGCGAGTATCGAGAATCTTAACGTGGGGAGAAATGATAAGCATTTAATAACAGAAGCTCAATGCAAAAAGGTCTTGAGATTATGGGTCAGAGTGTATTATAGTTATTTAGTAGTATGAACTGTAATTCAGTATTTTATTGAAATTGTAGAAATCGCTGCATGTCTTTCTATAATTGCAGAAACCTCTAGTACGTGTCTGTGTTCCACTGGAAGTCTAACTCATAATTATTCCTCAGGTCCCTACTGTAGCCCTATATATGTACGGGTAGGCTGAACCAAATTTTGATAATTTTATCATTATTATTATGAGATTATTTTTGTCATTCAAGACTTAAATATATCGGGGTTCTGCTGATACGAGTTCTCGGAGGATCGTAGCCCACACTATGTTCGAGGATCGCGTAAAGGAATACAGTAGAAGATCTGATAAGAGTTTCAACTCGGAATCAAATCGTAGTTGAAGAATCGATCGACAAAATGTATTCTTCTAAATTAACTTTG
This sequence comes from Heliamphora pulchella, assembly GCA_032270985.1. NCBI lineage: Eukaryota > Viridiplantae > Streptophyta > Magnoliopsida > Ericales > Sarraceniaceae > Heliamphora > Heliamphora pulchella. Next base: position 9,912 of record JAULJZ010099214.1, on the reverse strand, counting down.
GTTGCACCGATTTTATTTTGATCGTTTGATATCAAAAGTTTTATCTGAAGCCCGTTTCGGCATTTGCCCATCCCATAAAATTTTTATCGAAAATCGTTTTACGAAAACAAAGATCTTGACAATTTTGCCTCCAACATAAAAATTAGGTTAGTTCAGTTTAGAACCACTGTTTCTTAAATTTTAAAAATTACTTTACGCGTATAATTTTTTTTACCATGTATAAGTTTTAAAAGTTTGAAATAAATAACAAATTAAAACTAACACCCATTCAGTATCATAAAAGCATGAAATAAGAGCTTAGAATAATTAATTTACAATCTATTTTGTGCAAAAAAACTAACAAATATCTAATAAAAAATTCACAAAAATAAATAACTTATAACAAATAAATAATAATTAATAATAATTATCTAATCTAATGACTCTCTTTTTTTAAATTTTAAAGTTATAAAAAAAATTATATGAATCTCACAACAATTATATATATCATCTAATGGCTAATATTTTTATTTTTTTATATATGTACATATAATAATTAGGTCTATACTGTTCGGTTTTTGGGTTGATTCGGGTTAATCTCAGACTAACTCAAAAACTGAACCAATATTATTAATTTTTTTTTGACACCCAGAACCAAACCAATTACTTGTAAAAAGCAAACCAACCCAACCCATAAAGGTCGAATTAGTTTGGTTTTTAAATTTCTCAGGTCTTTTGTGTACCCCTAACTAGTGATGTGTTAAGTGTTTAGTGAAGTATTCTCTTGATATTTGAAATGATTTACATGTTTTGTTTGATTTAAATAATATGAATAATGATTTAATGTAAATATATGATAAAAAAATGGCCATGCCACGAGTATTAAGACCATGCTTTTGAATGTTGTACCATATGCTTTAAGTTGTTGTACGTTATGCTTCAAAGGCTTATACTTCATGTTATGTTGGGTTATACATCTTGTCATGCTTAGATGCATGCCATGCTTAGTTTTATATCATGCTATTGTTAGTTGTACTTTGGGACATATGTTGTAATATCATGAGCATTGCCATGTCACATCCAAAGCATGTTGGGGTTCATCTTGTATGAGTCTGTATCATTGTGTTGTCATAGGTATTAGGTGTGTCTTTAGAGTTATCACTCCATTGGCTCAAAGTCTATGGTGTCCCTAGTGTGTCGATTTTATGAAATATTTTGGGATGAATTCCCTTTGAACACCCTGGGTGCGTCCCCGATGTATGGCTATTGATTATAATGAAAATTTGTTGGGCACCATCAGTCCGTCGCTAGCATTCTAATTTGTGTGTTTTAGACTTTGGGTTGACACGAGCAAGGCACCACGATCCCCGACCGCACGCCATTGTGATGAATAAAACAGCAGGGACATGAAGCTCGGTGACGTGGTTATTATTCACAACGAAGCTCGATTGATGGCTTAGTATTCAATGATCTAAAAGTCTACTCTTGTAATTCCCGGGGTGGAATTCATGTTTCTATTCTTAAGTATGGTTAGGTTTGCCACCTTCATTGCATTGTCATTTCATTCCAGATATGACTAGTTACTTCATATTTACCTGCTTACTATGTTTATATCTTTTAAGTTTTGCCTGCCTCCTTGATATATAAATACTCTAAGTGTTATTCGAAATGCGCTTTGGTGATTTTGTGCTGTGAGTTTGGTTAGAGAGTTTGGAGTATTTTCTTCTGAGCTTTCGCTCATGGCTTCATGCCACAGGCGAGGAGAAAAGAGTTTTCGGGGTGGGAATTCCCTACAAAGAAGAATACGTTGATCAGGGTGAGTTCACAGGGCAAGCAGATTCCGGCGAGGCATAGATGAAGTGCTTCATTCTTTTTGTTGTTTCTTTCTTATCAGTTTTCGAGCGTTCTCTTGTAAATTTTTGTTAGCTTCTTTGTGAAACTGTAATGCTTATGTATTTTGTGAGCTTTTCGAGACTCAAATGATGTAATATTATAATGATTATCTATGAATGAAACATTAGCATAACCCTAATTGTATATATGCATGTCTTAATGTACTCGGGACCTGGGGCCTCACAAAGAATGAGGAAAATAACCCAAATTTAGAACTTAAAACACCCATCTATCATAGACAGTTCGATCGGTCTCAGGACCACTCGAGCAGTCCTTCGCTAGAAGGCATCCCAAGGAAGGAAAATATACATAATCCAAAATTTATTCTAATGCCTTGAGGCTCATCCAAACAGCCCAAAATCATTACTTTTATGTGTAGTTAAGCACATAATTATTATCAACAATCATTAACATGATTAAATTATAATTTTTTCCATAATTAAATAATTAACCGTGTTCCACAAAACATACCATAGCAAGGTTAAATTAATCGTTTCAAAATAAAAGGGACCGGGTCCCTACAACCTCCCCCAGTTAAGGAATTTCCTCTCCAAGATTAAATATACATCAAGAATCAAACAACTCGGGGTACTTATCACGAACTTTTGATTCTTATTCCCACGTAGCTTCCTCAACCCCGTGGTGAAGCTACAAAACCTTCACATATGCAATGGTCCTTCCTCGTAGGACTTGTTCTTTGGTGTCAAGGATTCTCACCGGTCTCTCCTAGTAAGTAATGTCATCATCTACCCTCAACTTGGTCCAGTCCAAAACATGTGACGGGTCTGGTTCATACTTGCGTAACATGGACACATGAAAAACATTATGCACGAACGCTAACTGTGGTGATAAGGTAAGGCGATAGGCCACCTCTTCGATCCTATCAAGGATCTCAAATGGTCTAATAAAATGGGGTGATAGCTTTCCACTATTCCCAAGCCTCATCAAACCCTTATGTGGTGAGACCTTCAAGAATATATGGTCCTCCACCTCAAACGCCAACGGTTTCCTCTTGTCAACATAGCTTTTTTGTCGATTTTGGGCGGTCACTAAACACCTACAGATTGTGATGATCTTTTTTGTGCTCTCACAAACAAGTTCGGGCCCTAGCACAGCCATCTCACCAATGTCAGCCTAACAACGGGTGACTTATAAGGCCTACCATACAATGCCTCATAAGGCACCATCTCAATGCTCAATTGATAACTATTTTTGTAGGCAAACTCCACCAGCGGCAAATGGTCCTCTCATGAACCACGGAAGTCTAAAACACACGCTCGCAGCATATACTCGAGTATCTAGATGGTGCGCTCTAATTGCCCTTCCGTTTGAGGGTGGAAAGCAGTGTTAAGGAGTAAGCTCGTCCCTATGGCTAACTACAAACTCTATAAAAAATGTGAAGTGAAGCGAAGATCCCAATCTATGACGATAGAAACTAGTACTCCGTGGAGTCTAACGATCTCACTCACATAAAGCTTGCTAAGCTTATCCACCAAATCTGTCATTCGAATAGAAAGGAAGTGCACGAACTTCGTCAATATGTCCACCACAACCCAAACGGCATTATGCTCCCTTGGCGACCTCAGAAGTCCTAACACGAAATCCATGGCGATGTTCTCCCATTTCCATTCTGACACTGGTAATGGCTGTAATAGACCCGTCGATCTCTAATGTTCAGCCTTCACTTGCTAGTAAGTAAGGCAACGTGAAACGAAGAGTGCGACATCCTTCTCTATACCCCTCCACCAGAACTGTCTACACACGTCATGATACATCTTGGTGCCACCCAGATGCACCACAAGACGACAGTCATGAAACTCACCAAGCACGTCATCACGACGTGACTCCAGCACGAAGATCTTCCCCACAAACCTTAAACTCTGGTCAGAGCGAATAGTCCACTCCTTAGCATCCTCGCCATTCAGGGCTTGCTCTCGAAACATCAGGCTCTCCGCATCTAACTGTTAAGCTTCCACAACGCGGTAAGTAAGGGTGGGTTGAAAAACAGCCGTGAACAACGTAGCACAACCACCGGATTTACCAAGGAGATTGTCAGGGTTGAGTATAAGTTGGAGATTGTCAGGATTGTATACTAAAAATCATAGATTTCGTTGGTTTTATTATTTAATTTTATTTTTAATAAAATTATTTTTTCATTTTATGAGAATCCTAATGAGCAATTAATGCAATATCATTTCATTAAATGTTATGCATGAATGTCCTTCATTTTGTACAGTAAATAATCTGGTGTGTTGAGTACGACTTGCACACAGAATACCAGATTATAAGTTCTTACAGAATATAAGTTTTAGTTCACAGTTTAGATGGAATTGGACAAATTATCAGTAAGACTGTAACACAGAGTTTTAGTAGGCCTGTCTTGATTACGGAGAACAGATAATAGTATTGTCTATTATTCCGACTTGCTATGCTAGTACACTTTGTGTGTATTGAACAAGACCCTACTGGGTTAGTTAATTTCAACTGACTATATAAATTAATTCACACCCAAGATTATTATGAGTACTTATACTCTTAATTCTGAAATAATTATTATTTGCGTATATTTAATATTTATTTTTTGAGTCATTAGAGAGTGCAATATTTTACGGGTCAATATTTCCGGTGAGTTGGACAACGGTATTAAATATATAGAGAATATTAATTATGTTGGAGGCAATACTGTCAAGATTATTATTTTTGTAAATGATTTTTGGTAAAAAAATTAACAGGATGGACAAATGCTGAAACGTGCTCCAGGTAAAAATTTTGACGTTGAACGATAAAAAATAAACTCGTGCAACCAAAGTTAATTTAGAAGAATACCTTTCGTCGATCTATTCTTCAACTATGATTTGATTCCGAGTTGAAACTCCAGTCAGATTTTCTACTGTATTCCCTTACGTGATCCTCGAACGTAGTGTGGGTTACGGTCTATCGAGAACTCGTACCAGCAGAACCCTGATATATTTGGTCTTGAAAGAAAAAATATGATCTATCCATCTTAAACTGATTCAGCCTGCCTACGTATATATAGAGTTACAGTACGGACCTAGGGAGTAATTATGAGTAAGACTTCCAGTAGAACACAGATAACTACCAGCGGTTTCTACAATTATGGAAGACGCAGTGGTTTCTTCAATTTTTCATAAAACACTGAATTACAGTTCACACCACTAAATAACTGTAATTGCACTCTAACTCATAATCTCAAGACCTTGCATTGAGCTCCTGTTATTAAACGCTTACCATTTCTCCCCACGTTAAGATTCCCGATACTTGCTAATTAAATTTAATTACTAACAATTTAATTTAATCGGCATCTTGATATTCTTTAAGCCTTTCTGTTTAACTTATTTGACCGTCGGATAATTAAATCCACCTGAAGGGTTTGGCCCGGTCAAAACTTATAAGCATCCTTAAGGGGGTATCGTCAATCCCGATTTTCGGGACGTAGATTCTATTAATAATTAATATTTGTCATATAAATAATATCGCTATCCAACTCACCGAGAATATAAATCCATATAAGATCGCACCCACTAATGAATCAAAACAACGAATATTAAATATATGCAAATTAATAATTATTTTAGGATTAAGAGGATAAGCACTATTCATAATAATATTAGGATGTGAACTAATTTATATAGTCAGTACAAAATTAATTACCCCAAATGTTCCGTTCAATATACACAAAGTGTACTAGCACAAAGAGTCGGAACAATAGATGCTACTATTATCTGTTCCCCGTAACCAAGATAGGCCTACTAAAATTCTGTACTACAGTCGTACCGATGGTATGCCTATTTCCATCTAAACTGTGAACATAAAACTTATATTTTGTAAGAACCTAAAATCTGATCTTCTGTGTACAAGTCGTACTCTACACACCAGATTAAATACGATATAGAGTATCGGACATCCATACATAACAATAAAAATGAAACACATACATTGCTCATAAAGATTCTCATAAAATGAAAAATTAATTTTATTAAAAATAAAATTAAATACTAAAAATATGATTTTCAGTATACTAACCCTAGCAATCTCTCACTTATACTCAAAATCATACTGCCATACATCTGACTCCCATCCTCTACGTGACTATCAAAAGTCTTAGCCAGTAAGCTATTTGTCAAAGGATCTGCAAGGTTGTCTCCTGATGCAATCTTGGTCACAGCAACATCACCTCTCTGTACAATTTCTCGTATTAGGTGATACTTACGCTCAATGTGCTTGCCTTTCTTATGGACCCTTAGCTCCTTCGAGTTTGCAACCGATCCACTATTGTCACAGTAAAGTGTAATAACCGACTTAACTGAAGGTATCACATCTAGATCCAATAGAAAGTTCCTGAGCCAAACGGTCTCCTTGGCTGCTTCAGAAGCTGCCACATACTCGACCTCTATGGGTGAATCAACAATGCAGGACTATTTAATACTCCTCCAACTTATAGCTCCACCTCCTAAGGTAAACACATATATTGAGATAGACTTACGGGAATTCCTATCTGACGGGAAATCTGAGTCTGTGTACCCTAAAGGTACTAGATTGTCTGCCTGGTAAACCAATATATAATCCTTAGTCCTTTTTAGATACTTGATTATATTCTTTACCGCAGTCTAATGCTCCTGTCCTGGATTAGACTGATATCTACTAACCATGCCAACGATAAAGTAAATGTCGGGTCTAGTGCAAAGTATAGCATGCATGAGACTTTCTACTATCGAAGTACAAGGAACCGCCTTCAGCTTCTCTATCTCATCAGGTGTCTTAGGACACTGATCCTTGAATAGAGTGATTCCATGCCTAAAAGGGAGAAACCCTTTCTTGGAATCCTGCATGGTAAAACAAGCAAGGATATCACTAATATACTTTGCTTGTGATAAGCCCAACATCATTTGTTTTTGATCTCGCACAAGTTTGATCCCAAGGATGTGACTGGCTTCTCTCAAGTCCTTCATATCGCACTGCCTAGATAATCATACTTTAACCATAGATAATGCCCCCGCATCGTTGCCGATGAGTAAGATATCGTCTACATAAAGTACTAGGAAGATCACCACGCTTCCGTCACGCTTCTTGTACACACAAGACTCATCCAGACTTCGATCAAAATCATAAGACTTTATAGCTTGATCAAATTGAGTGTTTCAAGACCTCGATACCTGCTTAAGTCCATAAATAGATCTCTTAAGCTTGCACAGAATGTGCTCCTAACCCTTTGCAATGAATCCATCTAGTTGTATCATATAGATACACTCGTCAAGACTTCCGTTAAGGAAAGTTATCTTGATGTCCATTTACCAAATTTTGTAATCGAAATGTGCGGTAATGGATAAGAGAATCCAGATAGACTTAAGCATGGCTACCGGTCAAAAGGTTTTCTCATAGTTGATCCCTTCTTTCTGAGTTAACCCTTTAGCAACAAGCCTAACTTTGAAGGTTTCAACCTTCCCGTCTACTCCTCTCTTCTTTTTATAGATCCACTTACATCCAATGGATTTTATCCCTTCGGGTGGTTCTACAAGTTCCCAGACCTGATTGGAATACATATATTCCATCACTGAATTCATAGCCATTTACCAAAGATATGCATCTTTGTCTTGTAGTGCTTCATTGTAGTTATAGGGCTCAGTATTTAGTTCCGTCAAAATCTTGTCAAACGACTCTCCCAAGAACATATACTGATCAGGTTAATGAACAATCCTCCCAATATGACGAGGCACTACCTGTGTCTGTGTATTAGCAGTAACATACTGTGTAAAATTTGAACCCTGTGCATCAGCTCCATGTTCTTGATTTGCACATGTCTTGATAATCTTCCCACTACGACGAGGTAATAAAATATCAGTGATTTGTGGTTCCTCTTCCGTTCTATTGGTATTTTCTCTCAATTTTTCTAGAATAATTTTGCTTTTGGACCTATGATCCATAATATAATTCTCTTTCAAGAATCGGGCATTGGTGCTAACAATGACCTTTTGATCCTTAGGATTATAAAAAAGACCAGATTTCGTTCCCTTGGGATATCCCACAAAGAAACAGACTTCTGTCCTCAGTTCTAACTTATCCGCGTTCCTTTTCAGCATATGTACTAGACACCCCCAAATCCGAATGTGTTTCAGACTAGACTTATGCCCGATCTATAATTTTATGGGAGTAAAAGGTACTGACTTAAAAGGTATCATGTTCAGAATGTAAGCCGCTGTCTCTAAAGCGAGTCCCCAAAACGAATGTGGTAAACTTGAATAACTCATCACTGACCTTTACCATCTCCATAAAAGTCCTATTCCTTCTTTCTGCTACACCATTCTGTTGTGGAGTGATAGGTGCAGTCAACTAGAATGTAATTTCCTCTAATGACAAGTAGTCCTTAAATACTTCAAAGAGGTATTCGCCACCACGATCGAATCATAGTATACTTTTACCTAAACGCTTTTTCGCCTCCGCCTTGAATTCTTTGAATTTCTCAAAGCATTCAGACTTACGGTGCATCAGGTAAATGTATCCATACCTTGAGTAGTCATCAATAAAACTGATGAAGTACTTAAAGCCACCTCTAGCCCGGATTGTCATAAGACCACATACATCAGAATGAACCAGCTCCAACGGTTCTTTAGCTCTCTAGCCTTTGGCCGAAAAGGGCCCTTGATCATCTTACCCTCTAAGCAAGATTCACAAACTGGAAGTGCCTCCACTTCTAATGAACTCAAAGGTCCATCTGCTACCAGTCTGTTTGTCTTTATTAGATTAATATGACCTAAGCGTAAGTGCCAAAAAAATGTTTGATTTATTAAAGAATGAAACTTTCTCTTATATGATAATATAGATGTATTATTCGTTTTAGTCAGTTACAGTGTAGGAGAGATTGAAGTAATAATGTAAAGATCATCTACTAATGTACCAGAACAGATAACCCGTTTATTATCCTTAATAACCACAGAGTTATTAAAATAAACCAAATATCCGTCTTTACCCAATCTAGAACGAAAACTAAGTTCTTTCTAATGACAGGTACGTAAAGAGAATATCTCAATATTAAAACTCGATTTCTACTAAAACTGAGAGTGACATCTCCTACTACAATTCCTGTTACCTTTGTATTATTGCCCATATGCAAGTAAATCTTTCCATCACTAAGTTGTCGAATTTTCTGGAACCCCTGCAATGAATTCCAGACATGATTAGTGGCTCCCGTATCTACACACCAGGTACCGGTAGATAACACCGCTAAACATGTTTTTACAACCAGTGAAAAAAAATTACCCTATTTGTTCTGCCTTCTGAGAAATACTGGACATGACTTTTTCCAGTGTCGGGTCTGGATTCAATGAAAACATCTGTCTTTTGGCTTTTTTACACCAGTCCATGGTCCACTAACTACCCTAGAAACTGTGTCTCCCTGTTTTTGAACCTTTTTCTTCTTCTTACCTTTCGGTCCAGAGGAAGAACCTTTTTCATAAACAAACACATTTTTTAGTATTGAAAGAATACTATTTGTAGTTAAAGCTATATCCAAGTTATATTTTCAGTCAATAAAATTCAGTCCCGTTAGTTTGTTTTCTTTAAGTATTGAAGTGAGTGGGTTAAAATTCATTTTAATCCCGAGAATCACATAATTAAAAAACCGTTAATTATGATGAGAAAAATTTTGAATTCATTTTAATTTGGTTCCCTCTACCATTTTAAAATTAATTCGTCAGCAGCCTAGTAACCTGAGAATAACATGTCTCATTGGGAGGACGTCTACTATTCTTCATAAGACCAGACAGGCCAATTTTTTTAAATTTTACTATCTAGGCAACTAACCATGCAAAGTAAAATTAAATAGCTGACATAACTTCCGTCCAATATATAATAGCAGTGACTCAGTTTGAGAGGATATTATTATATACAGCTAAGTGTTAATCATCATCTAATCCCAAATTAATCGCTTCGCAATGAACCCTTCAGTTGGAGAAGTGATCCACACTAACAATTATCCAGAATTATACCTAAAGGAGGTTTGTACTGGCGATACCGCAATTAATC
>JAULJZ010099213.1:20163-33452 GCA_032270985.1 Heliamphora pulchella | reverse complement strand
GTTGTCAGTAACCTAATTTATTTATCGAGAATTCATATCTTAAACGTGGGGAGAATTCAGTGCATTTGATAATTGGAGACTTAAGACATAATTTGAGTTAGGACCGGGAGTTCAGTCAGGATCTTTAGTGGAATAAGTTCTGGTTCGTATGGGAAAGGATCTAACTTGGAGATAGTGTTAGGGATATCTAGTTTTCTCGTACAGTTAGCCCGAGTCCTATACTTCTTCGTGATCCCTCACGTAGCCCATTATACACACGGATATTTTTCTTGTTGATTTCGATAATTATTTAATTTAATTAGAATGCCGGTTTTGCCGCCGGAGACATTTGGGAATTAAATTAAATTAATGAGCGGCGGTATTGGTATTTGGCACACCTAGGGATTACTCCCTAGGTGGCCGGCTTTAGGAGATGGTGGGATTAATTATTTATGTTAAGTATATCTCTTTATATCATTTTAGGAAAGATGATATACACTTAATATATATTTGATATATTCTTATATATCAAATGAGGCTAATTAATCAACATCTAACCCTAATTCTCCCATATAGCTGCTGGCCTCCTCTCCTCTTTGGCAATTATTTTGCCTTTTTGGAGATCATTGTGTGAGAAGAAACCAAGGTAGGAAGAACACTTAGATCGGAATTGGTGCCCACCCATCATGATCGTCGTAGTACGTCTGGGTCATATGTGAGAAGGTTACAAGGTCGTCTTCAACGTATTTGGGATTTCTAGAAACTTATCGACAAGTTTCATAGAGTTATTAAACTATTAAAATCATTATAGTTTTTGTTTTTCATGAAAATCGCATACGTCGTTTTTTACGGTCACGACGTCGATTCAAAAATTAATTTTTTTCTGCTGCGCGGCTCCCTCTCCAACAATTATGAAATTTGTTCAGCCTACCCGCATATTTATAGGGCTACAGCAGGGACTTGGGGAGTAATTATGAGTAAGACTTGCAGTGGAACACAGACACGTATCAGCAGTTTCTGCAATTAAGCAAACCTCATAGTGGTATCTGCAATTATGAAAAACCAGCAGCGATTTCTGCAATTTTCATAAAATACTAAATTACAGTTCACACCACTAAGGAACTATAATTGCACTATAACCCATAATCTCAAGACCATGTTGCATTGAGCTCCTATTATTAAATGCTTACCATTTCTCCCCATTTGATACTCGCCAATTAAATTTAATTATTGATAATTTAATTTAATCGGTATCTTGATATTCCTTAACCCTTTCCACTTAACTTATTTGACCACCGGATAATTAAATTCACCTGCACGGTTTGGCCCGGTCAAAATTTATAAGCTTCCTTAAGGGGGTATTGTCAATCCCAATCTTTCGGGACGTGAATTCTGTCAATAATTAATATACTCCATATAAATAATACCGCTATCCAACTCACCAAGAATATAGACCCATATAAGATTGCACCCTCTAATGAATCAAAACAACAAATATTAAATATACGCAAATCAATAATTATTTCAAAATTAAGAAGATAAATACTATTCATAATAATCTTGGAGTGTGAATAAATATATAGAGTCAGTATAAAATTAATTACCTAAAATATTCCGTTCAATACACACAAAGTGTACTAGCACAGAGAGTTAGAATAATAGACGACGCTATTATCTGTTCTCTGTAACCAAGACAGACCTACTGAAACTCTGTGGTATAGTCGTACCGATGATACGTCCATTTATATCTAAACTATGACCATAAAATTTATATTCTGTAGGAACCTAAAATCTGATCTTTTGTGTGTAAGTCGTACTCTATACACTAGATTAAACATTATACAGAATATCAGACATCCATGCTTAATATTAAAGAAATAATACACATACATTGCTAATAAAGTTTCTTATAAAATAAAAAATTAATTTTATTAAAATAAAATAAAATACTAAAAATATAGTTTTCAGTATACCAACCCTAACAATCTTCCACTTATACTCAAAATTATACTGTCATAGATCTGACTCCCATGCCTTCTACATGACTATCAAAAATCTTACCCGGTAAACTCTTTGTAAAGGATCTGCAAGGTTATCTCCTGATACAATTTTAGTCACAGCAACATCACCTCTCTATATGATTTCTCGTATCAGGTTATACTTACGCTCAATGTGTTTTCTTTTTTTATGGACCTTTGGCTCCTTCGAGTTTACAACCGCTCCACTATTGTCATAATAAAGTGTAATAGCTAATTGAACTAAAGGTACCACATCTAGATCCAACAAAAAGTTCCTGAGCTAAACGGCCTCCTTGGCTGCTTTAGAAGCTACTAAGTACTCGACCTCTATGGTTAAATCAGCATGCAGGATTGCTTGATACTCCTCTAACTTATAGCTCCACCTTCTAAGGTAAACACATATCTTGAGATAGACTTACGGGAATCCCTGTCAGACTGAAAATCTGAGTCTGCATACCCCAAAAGTACTAAACTGTATACCTGATAAACTAAAATATAATCTTTAGTCCTTTTTAGGAACTTGATTATATTCTTTACCGCAGTCCAATGTTTCTACCCTAGTTTAGATTGATATCTGCTAACTATGCCAATGACAAAGTAGATGTCGGGTTTAGTACAAAGCATAGCATGCATGAGGTTTCCTACTGTCAAAGCATAAGGAACCGCCTTTATCTTCCCTATCTCATTAGGTGTCTTAGAACACTGATCCTTGGATAAAGTGATTCCATGCCTAAAAGAAAAAAACCTTTTCTTGGAATCCTGCATGCTAAAATGACCAAAGATATCATCGATATACTTTGCATGTGATAAGCCCAACATCTTTTGTTTCTGATCTTGCATAGGCTTGATCCCAAAGATGTGACTGGTGTCTTCCAAGTCGTTCATATCGAACTACCTAGATAACCATACTTTAACTATAGATAATGCTCCCACATCATTTTTGATGAGCAAGATATCGTTTACATAAAGTACTAAGAAGATCACCACGCTTCTGTCACGCTTCTTGTACACTAGGACTCATTCGGGCTCTGATCAAAATCACAAGACTTTATAGCTTGATCAAACTGAGTGTTCCAGGTCCTTAATTCCTGCTTAAGTCCATAAATAGATCTTTTAAGCTTGCACAACATGTGCTCCTGGCCCTTAGTAATGAATCTGTCAGGTTGCATCATAGAGACACACTCGTTAAGACTTCTATTTAGGAAAGCTGTCTTGACATTTATTTGTCAGATTTCATAGTCGAAATGAGCAGCAATGGATAAGAGAATTTGGATAGACTTAAGCATGGCTGCCGACAAAATGGTTTCCTCATAATCGATCCCTTCTTTCTAAGTGAATCCTTTTGCAACAAGCCTAGTTTTGAAGGTTTCAATCTTCCCATCTGCTCTTCTCTTCCTCTTGTAGATCTACTTGCGTGCAATGGATTTTATCCATTCGAGTGGTTCTACAAGTTTTCAAACTTAATTGGAAGACATAGATTCTATATTTGAATTCATTGCCCTTTACCAAAGATCTGCATCTTTATCTTAAAGTGCTTCATTGTAGTTGTAGGGTTCGGTATCTAGTTCTGTCGAGATCTTGTCAAAAGACTCTTTTAAGAACATATACCGATTAGGTTGATAAACAACACTCCCACTACGACGAGGTACTACCTGTGTCTGTGTACTAGTAGTAACACATTGTACAGAATCTGAACCCTATTCATCAGCACCCTGTTATTGATTTGAACATGTCCCGATAATTCTTCCACTACAACGAGTTAATGGAATATTAGTGACTTGTTCTTCCGTTCTTATTGTATTTTCTCTCAGTTCTTCTAAAATAATATTATTTTTGGGCCTGTGATCTATAGTATAATCTTCTTCTAAGAATCGGGTATTGATGCTAACAATGACCTTCTAATCCTTAGGATTATAAAATAGAGTACCCTTTGTTCTCTTGGGATACCCCATAAAGAAAACAAACTTCTGTCATTGGTTCTAACTTACTCACATTCCCTTTCAGCACATGTATTGGGCACCCCCAAAAATAAAAAACTAGGATAGGACGGGAGGAGAGCTTCTCTCTCTAGAGAAAGCTCTCTCCAAGGGCCTCTATGGTGAAACTGTTATAGTGCATACAAAATCCGATGGAGTAAGATTAGTTGGATGCTAGAAATGGTGGTTTAAGCTCGTGGTTCTAGTTTTACTTTGAGTTATTATCATACATTATGATTCCTTCATCCCTCGTTTAAGATCATTGAAGGTTGGTGGTTCTGGTTCTTAGTGTATTAAGGGTGTTTTAGTTCGGCCTTCGATTATTCTGGTTTAATATTTTGGATAAGCCATGGCTGTTACGTTATTTTGAAGATAATATCTGGTGTTTTTTTCGGTGGATATTCTGGTGGCTCCTGTGAGTTGAACTGCTAAGGCTTTTAACAAGTGTTTCGCCATGTTCTCTAGCATTGCGAACTATTGGTTAAGCTTCGCTAGCTCATGTTCTTCAATGGTTTTAAGTTATAGTAAGCATCAAAATCTTATGTTGGCGAATCGGTGGGTTTCGTATTCCCTAGCTCTGGTTGTCTGTGCTCCATGATCCGGTTCTGGGGAAGCCCGAAGCTGGATCCATGGATCTCTGGTGAGTAGAAGAGGACCTGTGGATCTCTGGCTGTTTGTGCAATGAAGATATCCTTTTGTGAGACCCTGACCCATTTTCTTTTTCGACGTTTTCGAACGCGTGTTACGTGTTTTCTTTCAAGCATGTTTTTACTACTTTTGATGCATGATCGGGCTTAGATATGCATGCGGGGTAGGTTCCTGAGGCTGTGGGCCGTTGTGGTACGAATCTCAAAAATTTTCAAAAAAAGATATTTTGGAGACCTATAAATATCTGGAGTTAGATATTTTTAAAAGATATTTTCCAAAACATAACTCCTAAGTTTTCCATTTTTCTCTCTGCCTTCTCTCTAACTTCTCGGGGGCCTGGGATTCGATTTCTGACAATCGGACAGCGGATTCCCGCTATTGTCACAGTGGGCTACGCAACCATTTGGTCAGATTTTGATTTCGACAAAACTCGATTTTGCACGTAGATCGAGACGTTGAGTTTTTAACTCACCGAGGTAGAATTCTAGACCTGTATGTTTTATAATGATGCTATGGGTAATCGGGTGTCTTTTCACTGGTTAGATCGCTGTGGATTTGAGTAATCAAGTTAGGTTTTTGGGTTTAAAACCTTATTTTGGAAATTTTTGTGGATGAAATCGGGTGTCGAGGGTTTCTTTTGAGGTCTCGGTATTAGGCCTAGGCGTGTGGGTGTTCACTGATGTTGTTTTTGAGTTTTGAGGCTTCGATTCGAGGTTTAGAGGGCTGAACCTGTAGCTCAGAATCACTTTCCGCATGAGTTCAGTCGACCAAACTTGGGGGTTCAGTCGACTAAAGCTTGGATCTTGTGTTCGGTCGACTGAACCAGGGGGTTCGGTCGACTGAACCGTGTGTTTTGGCGTTTTGTGGTTTTCCAGTAGGGTGTTCAGTCGACTGGAGGTGGTGTTCGGTCGACTGAACCTGTGGGCTGTTGGTTTGTGATTTTGGGTTGATTCTTTAGTTTTTGATTGGTGTCCTATGGTATTCAATTGATTAATTTATGGGAATTACTTGATTTAAATACCTGTGGATTCCTTTTGGGGTTCGGTTTGTTGTGTCGTGATTTTTGGGGTTGTGTGGTAACCTCGTGTGTTCATGTTAATGCCATCCTCGGGGATGTTGAGTTGTTGAGATGTGGGTGTTTGTTATGCGTTGGGTGTTTGGGCCTGTGGTTCCTTTCTGGAAAGAGTCTTGGGTTGTGAACAGTGAGGCTTTTGAGTTTTTAGTTGGCCTTCTGGCTAAGCTTGGTTGTGATATGTGGTTATGTGCTTTTATAACGGGCTTATGCATGTTATTACTGTAATTCATTCATGCATGGGTTATGTAATGTCAATTACATGGCTTTCGATAGCGTTATGTGCTATGTGGTTTATGCTTTAAGATCCTGAGTTTTATAGGCATGGATGTGGACTCTGAGGAACAAATGCATGTAGTGCATGTTGCATGGGTGCAGGTTTAGGTGAGTCGCGTATGTAGCATGTGGCATAGTTTGTGATACGTAGTGATAGTACGTGTTTTTACGCATTTAATTCCATATTAGGTTATGCATAGGTGTATGGAATGAGATAGATGGTTATGTTAGCTTTGGCTAACGGTGTTTATGTTAGGGTTACGACCCTTCAGTTAAAGTCCGAAAAGATTACGACAGAGTTACGACCCTTCGGTTAAAGCCCGTAAAGAAGCGTTCGATAGGGCTACGGTCCCTCGGTGAAAGTCCGTAAAGAGGTATTCGTTAGGGCTACGGTCCCTCGGTTAAAGTCCTTAAAGATGCATTGACGGGGGCTACGGTCCATCGGTGAAAGTCCGAGAAGATACATGGATTGCATGAATTGCATTATGGGACGGATAGACCAGTTTTCAATTGTTTTTAAGAGTCGTGTGTATCGCGATCTAAACACCGTTTTCAAACTGTTTTTCAAGGCTTATGTGAGTGAGTCTAATGATGGTTTGTATCCTCGCTTTCCCTTGCATGTGAAACTGTTTTTAAGGCTTGAAAGAGAGTTTAAAACTGCACTTCGATTTCTTTGCATGTTTTGTTTATATTGCATGCTTGTCTAGTTTCTGTTGAGCCCTGGCTCATGGTGTGGGATTTGCCTTTCTTCAGGTACCGGTCACGGAGGTTGATCTGCAGGTGCTGAAGAGGTGGAAGAGTTATAGTCTTCCCTTTTGTCGTTTCGTTACATATATGTTGTAGCATGTTTTTTCGGTGTTGGAAATGTGTAGTGTAAGCTTTTGGCATTAGAGCCTTGTTATGCATGCCGGTTGGCATTTATATACAATGCATGTACGATTTATCTTTGAGAGTGTATTCTCGGGTTGATTATTTGTGGGCGTTTCACGTGGCCCGGAGTTTGGGGCGTGACACCTTTAGAGTTGTGCTGATGTTTTAATGGAGTTTTCTTTGCACAACTTTGCTGAGGAAGAAGAGGTAACGCGTTGCACGCGCAGCAGCGCGTTTGGAGTAGTATGTTTGCATGCGTGGTAGCAGACCTGTTGTAGCACCAAAAACCTATGTATAGCCTGGTTTTGCAAAACTATGGGCGGTGGTTTTATGCAATCGCTGGTTTGCAATGCCATGTATTGGTGGAGCAAATTAAGGTGGGTGGTGGGTCCCATGGCTTTGTGAAGTACATGGTGGGTGGTGGGTCCCACGAAAAAAGATATTTTGTTATTTAGGTGGTTGGTGTATTTGCTGGCAGAACAAGAAGGCTTGAAACAATGGGTTGTCCGTTCTTCGTGGCAGACGTGCGGGTTGCTAAACCACCTAGTTTGTTCCAACACAATGGATCTGTTTTGTCTCAAACCGGGTGGTTTTCACCCACCTGGTTTATAAATTGTTTTGATTAATGGTGGGGCCCGCAGATTGGGATTAATGGAATGCAGTGCAGGTATGGTTATTTTTGATGTAGCGGTTCCCCAACGTGGTTTTGGAAAAATTGTGGGTCGGTTTTCGGCGATCTGGCAGAGGCGATCATGGTTGATCCATTTTTGCCTTAGTTATTTGTTGCGTAATTTGTTGAAAGCGTGCCCATTTGGTGTTCTTCAGTAGTGGGGCCCGGATTTGGTGGATTAAGATTAAACTATTTAGGTTTTTTTCCAAACTCTGGGGTTTTGTATTGATTCAAAGGTTCTTATGTAGTGGGTTCGCTCTATTGCCAGTTTCGATTTATGGGACTTTTGTGGCAGAATTGTCTTTTAAAACCTGGGTGGTGTTTGGTCGTTGGAAAATCATGTTTGTCAGGTAATGGGCTTTGGTGTGAGCTAGGTCATTATTTGGCAGCTTCACAGCTTCATGTTGTTAATAGCATGTGGGTCTTGCGGGGTCTGGTATATTGAATATTTGTGCTGGGACCTGCCTACTTTTGGTGTGGATCTTTGGTGGTTTTTGGAGTCGGGATGTAGCTGTTAGTCTGCTTCGTCTGGATCCGATGGTAGAGCTCCCTTTGGGATGGCCTAGGGTTCTCTTTACTAGATTCTCCGGGAATATTCTGCCTATTGCTTTGCTGACTTGTTGGGTTTCCCACCGCTTATGTTTAGCGACCCTGTGCACAGGGGATGTTGGGCTTTGCATTGGCAGGATTTGAGTTGGAGTTTCTAGAGCTGATCTTTTTGTAGCTTCCTCTTGGCTGGCTAGGTGCCCATCTACCTCGGCACTTTACTCTTAGACCTCTACTAGTTCTCTTTAGGTTGTCCTTTTTTGATTTATAGAACTCATGTTGGTATGGACTTATTTCTTCACTTCAGCAGGGTGATCTAGACTCTATCCTTTCCTCCTTAGTTGAGGAGTGTGACTATCACTGAGAGACTGAGTTTACCTTGCTTGGGTTTTTAGATTTTTTCTTCACCTTTGTCAAATCCTTGGTGTTCGAGGGTTGGTGCCTTTCGAGGAGCCAAGCTTCAGCTGGTTTTAAGTACCTTTTGGGATTGGATGACCAATTCTACTTACTGGATCTCTTATTTTCTCTTGTTCCTGCCTCAATTTTGGAGCTTATTACCCTTTGCGGGAGCCAATCTTCAGTAGGGATTAGGAGTTTGCTAGTTTTTTGGATTGATTATTGGTTTTATCCTATGTTTGTATGGTGGTGCTTTCCTATCCGTGCGGGTTGTGCGCGGACTTGTAGGTAGGTTTTTTTTTCTATCCACGCAAGTTGTGCGTGGAATATGCTTTGTCGTTAGCTTTCCCCTGCTTAGAGCGGGGGTTTGGGTTTTTTTGTTGTTAATATGTGTAGGACGTAGGTGCCTAGTAGTACTCATGTAATTTTCTGGGGTTTGCCCCTTGTAATCATATAATGTTTTTCTTTTCTTTTATGTTACAATTAATTACCCAAAAAAGCTAGACACCCCCAAATCCAAATGTGTTTCAGACTAGGCTTACGCCAAGTCCATAATTCTGTGGGAGTAAAAGGTACTGACTTAGAAGGTACCAAGTTCAGAATATAAGCCGCTGTCTCTATAGAGAGTCCCCAAAACGAATCGGGTAAACTTGAATAACTCATCATGGACGTTACTGTGGACACCCCAATTTGACCCCGCCTAATCTTAGGTGCATCCAATGATGAAAACGATAGAAAAGGTGATTCAGTTCGTTCCTCGAGAAATGTTCCAAGCTCGATATTTGAACTCAATGATCAAAACATTCAAAACAATTAAACCAATTTGAACTGCCAACTCCATTATGACGACCGCCATAGAACTTTTTGGAAGATTCCACCTTTGTGTGGCGACTGCCAACTCTATTGTGGCGACCGCCATAGAACTTTTTTGAAGATTTCACCTTTTTATGGCGATCACAAAATCCTGACGTGTCCTAGAACGTGTCAGCATCTCATTGGTTGAAAAATTCTATAAATACCGTACCCCATGGTACAATTTCAGGATAGAATTTTAGAGAGAGAAGCTCTGCTAAGTCACCCAACTAGTCCGAGCCCTAACGCCGAAACCTTGTCGAAGTACCAAGAGTCGAACCCCCGATAGTGAAGTTTTGAAACCCTAGCTCGGATCATGGCTTGAGGACCGAATTGCCCATCCCCATTCCCCAACTCGAGGATTCTTTAGCGATCCAGGTACTTTACTTGGATCCCCAGTCCTTCTAACTCCATACATATGGTTAATTTGGTTATTTCACTTTGCATACGTTTTTACATTGCTTATTTAGTTGTTTTAATTTTTAAGATTCATTTTGTTTATAATAAATGTGTTTAATTTGGTAAATTAGCGAGTTTTAGTTTATTTTAGCTTATTTGCTTATTTGCATTAAAATTGTTAAATTATCAAATAGTGCTAACATAATTTAGTAATACAACTAAACGATGTCGTTAGTATTATAATCCAAGTACTTACATACATATAATTGTAATTATCAATATTGCACCCATTTAATGTTAATGTTCAATTTATTTTTCTTTCCTTCTTCTTTTAATGTAACTTTATTTTTTTCTTTCAATGTACCATTTTCTTTTTCACCTTTCTTCTAGCATTAGTTTAATGTTCCTTTATTAGTTTTATTTTCTTTTATTTTCTTTCCTTTTTATTATTAGTTTTATTTTCCTTATAATGTTTTATTTTCTTTTGTCCTTTTTCTTATTCTTCTTAATGTTAGTTTTATTTTTCTAGTATATCTCATTTTCTTTTTCTTTTTTTAAATGTTAGCTTAATTTTCTTTTCTTAGTACTTAATTTATTTTTTTTATTTTTTTTATTTTGTTAAACCCAAAAAAATATAAAAAATCTTTTAAGTTAAATTTCATCTTTACGTGTAATTTTTTTCTCTTTTGTTTTCTTTTTCTTTTATTTTCTTTTATCTCTCTTAAAATATAAAATATGAATAATTAAGTTTTCTTTTTAGTAGTTTAAATAAGCATGTTCTAACCTTTTTATTTTCGCATAATTTTCTTTTGTAAGTTTTTTCTTTATTTTTTTTAAATCTTTAAATTCTCTCTTGTCATAACACCATTATTTTTAATTTCTTTATTAGTAAGTTTTTTTTTTAATATAGAAATTTTTATGCATATTTTATTTTACATTTAGTATTTCTTTTTATTAGAAATTTGTCATATTAATGTTAGTTTAGTTTAGTTTGATAATATGCATGTTTTAGTTACTTTCTTCAAAAGCATGTTTAGGATTTTGATAATATTGTTAGTAAAGTTCATGTCCATTTTTTTAGCATATATGATTTTAGAGATTTTTAACATACTTTTGTTCTTTTGTTTGAATCATGCTAGTTTAGATTGTTTTAATAATATCACATTCGAATTTGCTCTATGTATCCTTTAATTAAAAATTGCATGCCATAGGACTTAAAATTTTGTTTCCTTATTTGCCTTAATTTAGCGTTCTATATACATATGTTATGTATTTTTTCTATTTGATTTTAGATGTTTTCTTTTTGCATTCACTTTCTTTATTTACATGCATTTGAGAAATCTTATTAAAGAACCAATGATTATTAGTAAAAGACCAACCTTATGGTTGGGTGAACGGAGTGCCTAATACCTTTCTCGATTCGTACCTTAACCCCTGAACACTCTTTCTCTAGTTAAACATTTTAAAGATCAGTAGCCATTTTTGCTTTTCTTGATTTTTCTCAAAAACCAAGTGACGACTCTATTTTCAACAAAAAAAAGAGATTTTCAAAATTTGGCTATCAAGGTGTTAAAATATTTTTCAAACATTTTTTTTCAAATCCCATATTTTTTGCCATTTCAAACATCCCAAAATTCCGGCACTATAGTATTTTTGGCGACTCTAGCTGGGAACTGATTTATAAAATCAAATAAGAGGGCTAGACTTGAAAACATCATTGGTTCTTAATATGTGTTTCTCATTTCCATTCTCTCATGCATGTGCATTATTCTTCACACCCTTCTGCTTAGTCGACTCGATGCCCCGATCGTTTATCCATTTCGGAGACTGTTGGGAAAGCGGGCAAGTCTTACTGACTGTACGCTTTCATAGGTGCAGTAAAAGTGTTCAAGCGTACTGTTTGATAATGTCTTGCACCACACCAGGCATGAGAGGTATATACCCGGCTCTACTCAGAAGGTCCCTAATTGTTGACCAAAATCGGCTTCTTTGCATATAGTAGCTTAGAACTGCCCATTAGGTGCTGCTAACCCAGCAGGATTATGTGTTTTGTTAATTGTATGTTTTGTTTGCATTTGTTAGGATTGTTTGTTCGGTTTAAGCTAATTCTTTTTTGGGTTTAGCCTGGGTTTTCTGTTATCCTTTGTTGTTTAGGTTAGCTTTTCCTTCGGGTTCTTACTCGGGTTTTGATCTTCACCTATTTTGGCTTTCTCGCCATTAGTTTTCTTCTCTGTGTCATGCCCGTGTTTTGTTTTGAAGCCTTTAGGATAGTTTTTCTCTCTTTTGGGTTCTTCTCGGGTAGTTAGTTTTATCCCCCATTGTTGTATTAGGCTCGCTTTCTTCGAACCCTTGTTAAACCCGTGTGAGCTAGTCTTGCTTCCCTACTGTTATGCTGCCCATTTTTTCTTAGAAATCTAGATCAAATAGACACCTTTGACCTAGTTCTGTTACCTTGTCGGAGTGCTGATAAACCTTCTCTCTAGAATCTGGTTAAGCTTCTCCTTAGCCCTTACCTTGGGTTCTCGGATGTTCTTCTGTTATGCTGGCCGTATAGGCCCGACAAGGGTATTACTTTAGTATCAGTGGTTATCTGCTTGTCGTTTTGGGTATTTGGGATGTTTTCTACCTATTATTAGAGTTTCATTTAGAGAAGTGTTTGATACTGGTTATTCTACTTTTGGGATTCCGGTTTTCTTTGGGTTTAGACCATTGAGCTAGGAAGATTACAGTCAACGCGTGTCTGGGCTAGATAAGTGACAGCAGACTCTACAGGATATCTGAACAGCTAGCCGAATCATTCGAAATGGCAGAGAATGAGGTGAACTTGACAGCCATAACGAGGGTGATCACTGAGATACAAAGAGCTGTGGAGCAGTAAATCCAAGCTCAAAATCAGTGTCAAGTGCAGATCTGGGCAATTTAGGCCCATTTGCCCGGCGTAAATAGACAGTCGGATAACACAAATGAGAACGGTGAAGACTTTTGAGACGACAAGAGGGACAGGATGCACAACAAGTTGTTGTGCCACCTCAGGTCCCCCACCCGATTGTGATAGAAGAAGAGAACACTGCCCAGTCTACGGAGTCCGCATTGGCAGAAAAGATTAATCGAATGGAGAAGGTACTGAGAAAGGTGAAGGGAGTGGAAGAAAACATGATGGATGTAGGTGATTTGTGTTTATTCCTAGATGCCAAACTGCCAGAGAAATTTAAACTGCCGCGTGTGAGTTAGTCTTGCTTCCCTACCGTTATGCTGCCCATTTTTTCCTAGAAATCTAGATCAAACAGATACCTTTGACCTAGTTCTGTTATCTTGTCAGAGTGCTACACGTTTCTCCGTTTGGATAAACCTTCTCTCTAGAAATTGGTTAAGCTTCTCCTTAGCCTTTACCCTGGGTTCTCGGATGTTCTGTTGTTATGCTGCCCGTATAGGCCCGACAGGGGTATTACTTCAGTATCAGTGGTTATCATCTTACCGTTTTGGGTATCTGGGATGTTTGCTACCTATTGTCAGAGTTTCATTCAGAGAAATATTTGATACTGGTTATTCAGCTTTTGAGATCCAGGTTTTCTTTGGGTTTAAACCAT
>JAULJZ010099213.1:0-20063 GCA_032270985.1 Heliamphora pulchella | reverse complement strand
AGAAGAGAACACTGTCCAGTTTAGGGACTCCACACTGGCAGAAAAGATTGGCCGAATGGAGAAGGTACTGAGAAAGGCGAAGGGAGTGGAAGAATACGTGCTGGGTGTAGGTGGTTTGTGTTTATTCCCAGATGCCAAACTGCCAAAGAAATTTAAATTGCCACGTGTGAGCTAGTCTTGCTTTCTTACCGTTATGCTGCCTATTTTTTCTTAAAAATCTAGATTAAACAGATACCTTTGACCTAGTTCTGTTACCTTGCCGGAGTGTTGCCCATTTCTCCATTTGGATAAACCTTCTCTCTAGAATTTGGTTAAGCTTCTCCTTAGCATTTACCCTGGGTTCTCGGATGTTCTGTTGTTATGCTTCCCGTATAGGCCCGACAGGGGTATTGCTCCAGTATCAGTAGTTATCTGCTTACCGTTTTGGGTCTCTGGGATGTTAGCTACCTATTGCCAGAGTTTCATTCAGAGAAATATTTGATACTGGTTATTCAGCTTTTGAGATCCAGGTTTTCTTTGGGTTTAAACCATTGAGCCAGAAAGATTACAGTCAACGCATATCTGGGCTAGATAAGTGACAACAGGTTCTATAAGATATCTGAACAGCTAGCCGAATCATTTGAAATGATAGAGAATGAGGTGAACTTGATAGCCATGACGAGGGCGATCACTGAGATACAAAGAGCTGTGGAGCAGCAAACTCAAGCTCAAAATCAGTGTCAAGTGTAGATCTGGGCAATTTAGGCCCATCGGCCTGGCATAAATAGACAGCCAGATGACACAAATGAGAACGGTGAAGACTTTTGGAACGATAACTAGGGATAGGATGCACCACAAGTTGTTGTGCCACCTCGGGTCCCCCGCCCGATTGTGGTAGAAGAAGAGAACACTGTCCAGTTTAGGGACTCCACACTGGCAGAAAAGATTGGCCGAATGGAGAAGGTACTGAGAAAGGTGAAGGGAGTGGAAGAATACATGCTGGATGTAGGTGGTTTGTGTTTATTCCGAGATGCCAAACTGCCAGAGAAATTCAAACTGCCACGTGTGAGCTAGTCTTGCTTTCTTACCGTTATGCTGCCTATTTTTTCTTAAAAATCTAGATCAAACAGATACCTTTGACCTAGTTCTGTTACGTTACCGGAGTGTTGCCCGTTTCTCCATTTGGATAAACCTTCTCTCTAGAATCTGGTTAAGCTTCTCCTTAGCATTTACCCTGGGTTCTCGGATGTTCTGTTGTTATGCTGCCCGTATAGGCTCGACAGGGATATTGCTTCAGTATCAGTGGTTATCTGCTTGCCGTTTTGGGTATCGAGTATGTTTGCTACCTATTGTCAGAGTTTCATTTAGAGAAGTGTTTAATACTGGTTATTCAGCTTTTGGGATCTAGGTTTTCTTTGGGTTTAGACCATTAAGCCAGTAAGATTACAGTCAACGCGTGTTTAGGCTAGATAAGTGACAGCAGACTCTATAGGATATCTGAACAGCTAGCCGAATCATTCAAAATGGCAGAGAATGAGATAAACTTGACAGTCGTGACGAGGGCGATCACTGAGATATAAAAAACTATGGAGCAGCAAACCCAAGCTCAAAATCATTGTTAAGTGCAGATTCGGACAATTTAGGCCCATCTGCCCGACGTAAATAGATAGCTAGATGAAACAAATGAGAATTGTGAAGAGTTTTGGGATGACAACTAGGGATAAGATGCACCACAAGTTGTTGTGCCACCACGGGTCCCCCGCCTGATTGTGATAGAAGAAGAGAACACTGCCCAGTCTAGGGAGTCCGCACTGGCAGAAAAGATTGATTGAATGGAGAAGGTACTGAGAAAGGCGAAGGGAGTGGAAGAATACATACTGGATGTAGGTGGTTTATGTTTATTCCAAGATGCCAAACTGGCAGAGAAATTTAAGATGCCAAAAATTGAAAAGTTTGATGTCATCGGAGATCTCTAGATTCATCTGAGAATGTATGTTAGAACTCTTTCTCCCATGGGAATTGATGATCAGCTAAAGGCCCAATTGTTCCACTGATCACTTTTTGGGGTAGCACAAAGGTGGTTTCTCTCCCTAGAGGCAGCTAAGACTAAAACTTGGGAAGATATAGCCACTGCATTCATCAGTCAATACAGCTACAACGTTCAGTTGGATGTGATCACCCGAGAGCTAGAAACAACCGTCAGGAAAATCGGGAATCATTTATTAATTTTTTGACCCAATGGAAAGGCAAGGTAGCCAAGATGAAGAACTGACCTGCTGAGAAAGAATAAGTGAGAATCGTGGTAAAAAATCTGTAGTCCCCCCTGAAGTGTTATCTTATCACACAGCCGCTCTCTACTTTTAAACAACTATTTGATGCTGGCGTGCAGATTAAGGATATCATTTAGTCTGGGGACATTGAAAAAGCCAAGCCCATTCAAAAACCAAGAAGGACCTTCCCTGCTAACAACAAAAATCAGTCTACTTCTACCAACCTCGTTTCTCGCTTGAACGAGGTTAACCTTTTGAGCCTTTCATCCTCCACTCAACAATCAAACAATACCGAATAGTTAAATAACAGTCAGCAGCCGCAACAAAGGCCAAGGAGAGTCTTCACTCCCCTCAACATTTTATTATCCACAGTCCTAAATCAACTTGTCGAGAAAGGACTTATCAAGCTATTGGACCCCATGCCCATACTTGATCCCCTACCGCTGCAGTATAATGCTTTTCATTACTGTGCCTACGACTAGGGTCACAGATATTTGACTGATAAGTGTATGAGGCTGCATCATAAGATCTAGGATCTAATCGATAACAAAGTATCCCTCCACCATCTGCCACTCCGAAGCCAAATGTCACGACCAACCCTCTGCTAAACCATGCCAAGCAAGCTGTGGTAAACTGCATGTCTCTGGGACAATCAGAAGATCCAAGCCAGTACATCTATTCAGCGCATCTGTCACGCCCGCATGTTTTAGTTACTAAGTATCAGACAGCCTGTTCACTAATTATGGCTGGTAATGGCTGGGATAGGATGGAGGAATGGAATGATGATGCTTGGGAAGGATATCAGATGGCAACCTAAGTCAACCAACAAGAAGAGGAGCATAATGAGAAAAACAACCGGCCTTTGGAATACCCGACACAACCATATGGGTTTGGCCATGTGCTCAACGGCATTACCCTTTCTCAACATTTTGAGGAGGAGGTATATGTTGATGATATGCAATCCTATTGGTTAATGAGGGTTGTACTGAAATCAGACGGGGTTGGATGGACTAACTTCTGGGCTAGTCAAGAACAATTGATAGAATACATTAAAGAGGACATCTGAGAGGAGGTCGACAACACATGGGTCATAGAGGATGAAGAGGAAAGAAAAGGAAGAGTAGCAGTCACAAACTTAAATGATTTATGGGCATTTGAGAGCCCTCTATGTATAGACGAGGTGAGACAGACTAAAAATGAAATGTCGGGACTATGGGATCCTAAAGAAGGCATAAAGCATTTTACTCGAAGTGGACGGCACTTCAAGCCGGCTCAGCTTGAAAAAGAACAGCCAAGCGAGAAAGGAAAAGAGAAGGAATAGAAAGAAGTGGACGACGCTGTACTGAAGCAGTTGACGAAGACATAGGCTAACATTAGGATATGGGGTTTGTTAATGGCTTCACATCGGCACCAGCAAGCTGTGTTGAAAGTTCTGAATAAAGCCAATGTATCAATAGACGCTACCCCTAAACAGTTGATCGGATTAATACTACCAGCTGCAGAGCCAAAAGTAATTTCTTTTTCAGAGAAAGATTTACCATTAGAAGGGAAGAATCACAATAAGCCTCTGAACATTATAGTCAAGTGTTTAAAAAAGTGGGTCCCCATAACACTCATCAACAACGATTCAGCCTTGAACGTTTGTCTACTCAGGATTGCAATTTTCCTAGGGATGAAGCCGGACCAGTTCACGCCCTGTAGTCAAGGAGTCTGGGCCTAAGTGCCATCTACTCTCCACCAAAAGCTAAAACTAATCAAGAATGGGGCAGTGCTGACCATCCACAGAGAATATAGTATTCAACCTCTAAGAGGAGAGGGCTCGACTCTCTTAGAGATTTAGCATGGAGAGGGGATGTGTCATTGAGTGGGTTTCAATTTGATGAAGCTCAGGCTGTGCAGACGCTATTAAAGGAAGAGGAGAATTACATCAACCCACGAGTGGTTATAATGATGAGACAAATGTCTTACTTCCCAGGAATGGAATTGGGTCACAAATAGAAGGGTATTTCGAAATCCATCCAGGTATTGCCAGGTTTATGCCTTTTTGGTCTTGGTTACAAACCAACGAAAGAAGATTTGGAAGGGCCTAAAAGGGGACGGAAGTCCAAACACTCAGAAACGTTCAACGTGTACTTTGTTAAAGAAGAAGATTTCTTATACTGTGGTTTCCCAAAGTCATGGATTGATGAAGAGACTAACCAAAAGCTACCAGGACTGGAAATCTTCTTTGGCCATCAATTATCCGATACGGAAGAAGATGAAACAGTGAAAGGGGAAGAGGAAGAAAAGAAGATCCAATATGAGGATTGGGAAAAAAAGCTTGATGGTATTGACATGGGAGTGTTGTTCAATGAAAAGATGGCTCAGTTGCATGTAACTAACCAAGACTGCTTCATAATGGGCTTCAGCACACCAACCGACTGCACCAAGCTCATTGTCAATGCAGCCATAAAGGAAGTGAAGAACTGGACCTTAGAGTTTTGTGATGTGCATGTTGTCTGTCATGAGTCTGGGTCTGAGTCTGAGTCTGTGGTTGAGGGCACGTCTGTTTGTGCACCTCCCCCTGCTTTTGCCTTTAAGTTTGTAATCCCCTCTTTCTTCAATGAAATAAATGAGATTTCTTGTTACTCTGCTTTATTTGATTTATTTTATACGCTTTTCGATGATTTTAAATTCAACAGTTATATCCCTAAAGAAATAAAACTTTTAATAAAAAGAGAAGAAGAAATGCATGCGCAATCAATAATTGAAGAAACTTTGTCAATAAATTTGGGTAATGAAACTAATCCACAAAATGTATAAATCAGTTCTTCTTTATCCTTAGTTGAATGTGAATAATTAATAACTTTATTAAAAGAATTTAAAGATGTATTTGCATGGTCTTACAAGGATATGTCCAAAATTGATCCCAACATTATCCAACACCATATCCCCTTATACCTTGATGCTAAACTGGCCAAACAAAAGTTGAGACAAATTCGGCCGAAATGGGCTCTGTAGATCAAAGAAGAAGTTGCCAAACAGATCAATGCTGGATTCCTAATGGTAACCAAGTATTCAAAGTAGGTGGCTAATATCGTGTTGGTTTTAAAGAAGGGCGGTCATATCCGAGTCTGCGTGGATTTTTGAGATCTCAACAAGGTTAGCCCAAAGGACGACTTTCTACTACTATACATTGACATCTTGGTAGATAATACAGCGGAATATGCCTTATTGTCATTCATGGATGGCTTCTCTGAGTATAACCAGATTCTGATGGACCCCGAGGATAGAGAAAAGACGACATTCACCATGCCCTGGGGCACTTATTGTTGTCGTGTAATGTCGTTTGGTTTGAAAAATGCAGGGGCAACCTATCAGAGGGCTGCCACTACGTTATTGTACGATATGATACATAAGGAGGTCGAGGTATATGTGGATGACATGATAGTAAAGTCTAAGGATCGGGACAGCCACTTCATAGCACTGCGAAAGTTCTTCAAAAGGATTAGGAAGTACAAGATGTGGCTCAACCCATAAAAGTGTGCCTTTGGAGTTACAGCAGGAAAAAGGCTTGGGTTAATGATTACTCAACGAGGCATAGAAGTTGACCCGTTTAAGATCAAAGCAATCTTGGAAATTCCTCATCTGAAGACTGAGCGAGAAGTCAGGGGCTTTCTGGGTAAGATACAGTTCATAAGTCAATTCATTGCAAAATTGATAACTACCTGTGAGCTGCTCTTCCGTCTGCTGAAGAAAGAAGTTAAGTTCGAATGGGATCAGAAATGCCAAGACGCCTTCATTGCCATGCAATAGTACCTGTAAAATCCACCTGTTCTAGCTCCTTCTGAACCTGATAAGCCACTGATCCTCTACTTATCAGTAACTAATTCAGCTATGCGATGCATGCTGGCACAAGAAGAAGAAACTGAAATAAAAAAGGCGGTCTACTACTTAAGCAAGAAGATGATGGGGTCGAAAATACAATACACACAACTGGAAAAGACGTGTTGGGCTTTGGTTTAGGCTTTCGAAAAACTAAGGCATTACATGTTGTCTTTCATGGTGAATATTATCTCCCAGATGGACTCGTTGAAGTACTTGTTTAAAAAGCCGGCACTGATAGGAGGTTGGCTTGATGGTTGCTGTTATTATTAGATTTTGATCTAAATATGTCACCTGGAAGTCAGTCAAGGGTAGGGTAGTAGTAGAATTCCTAACCGACCAATTAGTTGAGGAAGGTGAAGACATAGAGTTCCAGTTTCCTGATGAATAGCTGATGAAAGTCAGGGATGACAAGTGGACATTATACTTTGATGGTGCATCCAACCAGTATGGTTACGGAATAGGAGTCCTTCTTGTCACGCCTGACGAATTGCACGTTCCCTTGTCTTTGAAGCTTAATTTTGAAGTTACCAACAATCAAGCTTATGAAGCATGTTTAGCAGGATTGGAGGCAGTCTTAGAACTAGGGGCAAGGAAGCTAAAAGTCATCGGAGACTCGGCATTGGTCATTTCACAAGCAAGAGGGGAATGGAAGGTCAGGGACGTAAAATTAATTCTCTACCATCAAGAGTTGGAGAAGCTGATACCATGTTTTGAATCAGTAATCCTCACCCATGTGCCAAGACTGCAAAATAAGTTCGCCGATGCATTGGTTACCCTAGCATCCATGATTGACATACTGCTCGGGGTTAGAATAAGGCCATTAATAATCGAGCAGAAGAAAAAGCTAGCATACGAGATGACGGCCATTATTGAGGAGAGCATCGACGAACTGTTGTGGTATTTTGACATTCAGAACTTCGTGGAGAAGGGGGAATACCCCAAGTTTGCCAGCAAGAAGGATAAAAGGGCAATACAAAGACTATCAGCGGTTTACACATGGTGGGCTATCCTCCCCGAGTTTTGTATGGGATGGTGCTCCAGGTGTCTGTTGGGCACCTGTTAGGTTATCTTTGCTCAGGTTTTCTTTGTATGGGATGAGCTATCTTTGCACAGGTTTTGCTGCAGTTGTTAGGTGCTGAAGATTTCCTCCCATAGGTCTGCAGCCTGTCTTAGTTTTTGGAGGGGCATGCTATTGCTGTTTTGAAGGGGCCCTGGTCCTTGTTTCCTTTTAGTTGACTGGTACTTTTTTTATCTTGAATACAAGGTCTATCTGGTGGATGTGGGAAGCTTCGGTTTGTGCAGGGCTGGAATTTGTGCGGTTTTTGTTTCCTCTGTAAAGGCTTTTTTTTTTTGGGTCTTGTTATTTTCGGTTATCTAGTTGTTGTTTTTTTATGGGTTTGGGTTTGTAAGGCCTGGGGTATGCCCCTTGCATATATGTAATTTTCTCTTTCTTTTATGTTACATTTAATTACCCAAAAAAAAAGACTATCAGCACAACTTGTCATTTGTGGGCGAAGACTGTATAAACGAGGACATTCTGGAGTCAATAAGTTGTGTGTCAGCATTGAAGAAAGCCAAGAACTGATGAAAGGGATACACACAAGGGTCTGTGGGCCTCACATGTGTGGAAACATGCTAGCCAAGAAGATCTTGCAACAAGGGTATTTTTGGATGACAATGGAGACAGGCTGTATACAGTTCGTGATGAGGTGCCATAAGTGTCAGATTTATGCAAACCTTATGCACATTCCTCCATCTCAACTGTATAACCTGACATCCCCATGGTCGTTCTCTGTATAGGGCATTGATGTAATCGAAAAGGTGACACCAAAGACGTCAAATGGGAACGAGTTCATTTTAGTGGCTATTGACTACTTTACCAAATGGGAGGAAGTAGCCTCCTACTCGGTATTGAAAGCTTCACATGTTGCCAAGTTTATCAAGCAGAACAACATTTGCTGGTACGGGGTTCCTCGTGAGATTATTTCAGACAACGGATCACACTTCTAAGGTGAGGTCTTAGATCTCTTCGAAGAATATCGGATAGTGGCTCACAAGTCATCACCATATCGGCCACAAACCAATGGAGCAGTCGAGGCAGCAAACAAGAATGTTAAGAAGATCTTGCAAAAGATGATCAGCTCACACAAGGATTGGGCTGAACATCTACCAT
Source organism: Heliamphora pulchella (assembly GCA_032270985.1). NCBI lineage: Eukaryota > Viridiplantae > Streptophyta > Magnoliopsida > Ericales > Sarraceniaceae > Heliamphora > Heliamphora pulchella. The sequence goes on along the minus strand of JAULJZ010099213.1, from coordinate 11,774 downwards.
TTGCACTCTAGGGATACAGGACATCCATTAGGGCTTCAACGAAAACTACACCATACTCTCTAGTGTACGGGATGGAAGCTGTACTTCCCATTGAGGTGGAAATCCCTTCGCTAAGAGTAGTGGCCGAGGCAAGTATTTCAGAAGCAGAATGGCAGAGGAACCGAATGAAGAGTTGGTCTTGTTTGATGAAAGAAGGCTGCAGGCTCTATTTCATGTATATGGATACCAAGGAAGATAACTCAAGCATTCAATAAGAAGGTCAAGACTTGGGATCTCAGAGAGGAGATCTGGTTCTTAAAGAAATCAAGGCCCCTATCTTTGACCCGAGAGGCAAGTTCAAGCCGAACTAGTCCGGATCGTTTCTCATCAAAATCATCATGACCGGTGGTGCAGTTATTATGATGAATTTGGATGGCAATGTGTTCTCCACACCAATAAACCTTGACCATCTCAAAAAGTACTATCCTTGAGGTAAAAATAAAGAAAAAAAAAACTCGCTGAGTTGAACATTAAAAAGGTGACTCAAGCAAAAGTTAGACTAGACCGCAAGGCCGAAAACCCGAAAGGGCGACCTTGGCAAAAGTTAGGACATTACAAAATGAGAGTGTCAATACCTGAAAGTAAACCAAGCCTGAACTACGTTATGACGTGATTCTATTTTCTTGGGATACGTTGGTAGCTTCTTTTAAGAAGTCCGGCCACATTCTTTGTTTTAACCAACTTCGAATCTGAGTAAGACCAATGTAAATTTATCTCTCGATTTTGATATTGAAGTCATTTAATTGCAAAAATATAAAAACTTTGGATAATTTTGAACCTTCTTAAACATAAAGTGGAAGTTTACATTACATTAGTTGGAGTTACAAGGTTTTAAAAATAAAATGGAGGGCGCGCAAGTCCCAAACTCTACAAACAAAATAAAAAAAAAGCTGTGAAATCTTTAAAATAAAGCAGGGTGCTTATTTATTACCTATGAAATCTTTTTCCTCTTTATTACCTGTTTCCCCTCTTCTTTATCTTTCTTTTCCCTATCTTGTATCAACCATGACCTGTACTCGTTAGAAAGCTCAGGGCACAGCAGCTCTTGCATCTCCATCAGTGAGCGAGATGGCCAAGCGTCCTGATATAATGCTAGAAACAGGGCTCGCATCTGAGATGAAAATAAATGGCCTCAGATATTGTGGAAGATAATCTAGCTCCATCCAAACTACCGCATGATCCGATGAGGGTAGTAGAAAGTTGACTGGGGTAGGCCGATTAGCAGAACACCAGGGGCATCCATGGTAGTCAGGGTCATGGCAGGGATCCGCCACCAAGAGCACTGCCAAGTGATGTCTGGGCCTGTCAAGTAAGAGAGGTACTGCTGCCAAGATGTCTCGGTGCTGCATATCTGGTAGCAGGGGCAGTAAAGGAGAGCTGCAATGCTATACCTGTCCGTAGGAGATTTTTGCATAAGGTTTACCTTCTTCATCTGCCAGATCTGCAAAAAGGAAATAGAAATCAATCAGAGAAAGCTGTGCAAAGAAATAAAACAGATTGAAAGGAGGTCTTAGATGGCCAACGAGGCTTACGAGATGGACAGAGGGTGTGATGATGAGCTCTTGGAGCCCGAGCCTAAATTAAATGAAGGGGTAGAAGGGGACCAACTGGGGAGCTGAGAGGGCGACCTTAGAGAACATCAAAGTATATGAATAATACCAGCGTGCAAGAATTTTGAGTACAGTTTGAGCATGAATGCATCTATCATGGTCGAGTTGGGATGAAACGGACCCCCTTGAGGGCTCAACAGGAGGTCCCTGACAAAAGCCCAGGAGGGTGGGGGAATTGATCACTGAAGACTCGTGGAAGAGGCAAGTGGGAGGTGGTACTGCAAAGGCTTTGATAAAGAAACTCCAGCAGGGAAAGATACCCTTCACAATTTACCGCTACCTATTTAATGGAAGTTATGAGGACTGGAGGTGGATGAGTTGACCATTGAAGACTCGCGGAAAGGGTAAGTGGGAGGTGGCTATCAAAAGCAGTGTGTGTGAAAGATGTTGATGTACCTGAAGAAGAAAGGGGCTGCCAGCGAAGGTGTTAGTCTCTCCATGGTAAACAATGTCCAGGCCAATCAGCGTTTTAGCTAAAACTAGCAGTGCAAAGTCATTCTCCAACCACATCTGGCCTGCAGTGTCTATAAGAAGGAATTGAGCCAAGAAGCAAAAACAAAGAGCATAACGTCGCCGCATCTAAAAATTAAGGTCACTAAGGTCGCCAGTAGGACAGAACCTCTCAATAATCCAAGGAATGTCGAGACAATCATCCGATGTCTAAAGAAAAGCTTCCATCCTGGACTAGCGATAGAGTTGTATCGCTTGCTGCTGAGTCGAAAGGAAGAAAGTGGGAACAACAACGAAACTCCGCGGAGTCAGGTCCAAAATAGCAGCAAACTCCTCCACAGTGGGGCATAACTCTTCAAAGCCAAATCAAAAGACATGGGTTTGAGGGTCCCATAACTAAGCGGCAGCCTTCAATAATGGTCCATCGACCTTTATGACCATCAGGGAAAATAAGCCGTTGATACCAAATGAGGCAAAGTTTAGGCATTCAATATGAGAGAATTCCTCAATCCATGCAGAAAGTGGACCATGGAAAGAAGCCATCTAAGCGAGAGTAATAGAAAATGGGGCCTCTAGGGCTATATTTATTAGGCATGAAAGGGCAAAAAAATAAAAATTCAGAGAATAGTATAGTCAAAGTGGCAACCGCCACCTCAGAGCGGGCGACCGCCAACATGAAAGTATAAAGTACAATGACGTCACTCTGTTGACTGAGCGACTTCCCTGTGTCTCCTAGATGACGTGGCAACCGCCATCTTGGATTATGGCGACCACCACGTTAGAAGGTGGCGGGTGTGTATGTTTGCAGTTTTCGTGATATCTGTAAAGTTTTGAGACTTGTACCATACATCCAGAGCAATTTGAGTAGTACATAAAGAATAAACCATGCAAATAAGATGTACATAAAGCAATAAATGGCACGAGGGCCTAACAATAATAGAATGTATCAAAGTATGAAGCTAGGGTACGTAGGCCCATAAACCAGAATAAATGTATCCAATCGGGGCACGCAAGCCCAAAAAATCAAATGTATAAAGTGTATCTAAAAAGGGGGGAGTCTCTCTCAATCTCTCTCACTCTCGCCTCGAGCGGACTCGGCGGGAAGAAGGGCCAGCCTCGTTGGAGCTGACATCCTCGAAGAGCATCTCTAGGCCGTCACTATCATCACTGCTAGAGGAGGAGGACATAACTTTGGATCGGCTTCGAGCAGATGAAACAGATCCTCTGGAAGGACACGCTCAAGAAGAGGCACGGGACCCATGGCCTCAAGCAGGAGTAGGAGCAAGAACAGGAGCAGGAGGCTGGACAGGAGGCTGTGATGGTACTGTACCGGTGGCAGCTATTGGTGCCTGTAGAAAGAAGCAAAAGTAAGAATAAAATATAGAAGAGAATGACTAAATCACAAAAAAAGATATTCACTAACACGAGAACGGAAGGAACCCCGGCTACACGCAAAGCAGCATCCTGTTGGCGAATCAGGATCCGCATGCCACTCACCACCAGCATGAGATGCTCCAGCCAAGCCTGATCTGCCTGTCAAAAGGAATAGAGAACTAAGAAGTATAAATAGAGGAAAGACAGAAAAGAAAATGGTGAAAAGAAGTAAACTTGAGCATACACCGGTCGAAACTCTGGAGTAGGAGGAACTTGGATAACGATATCGAAAGGATACCTAACAATAAGAGATGATACAGTCCTGGGTACCTCAACCGCCCCAGCCCCAGCACCTCTAGCAACAACATCAGCTCTGGCACCAGCATCAGCAGCCTTCGATGCTCACCTCCTCTTACCAGCAGCTGGGCCAGGTCCAAGTGGTCCTAGTAGATGTGCCCAGGCTCAAGTTGTGTAATCTCCCTTGGCCACCAATAGCTCCGAGGTGTGTGTCCCCACCATCTTCAGGAGCATGTCCACACGGCCCAAGAATCAGACCGGTGCATGTGGACTGGAGGGACCACTGGGATCTGAAAGTAGTCGAGGCTAAGTGATTGGCAGACTACCCTCTCTCCGAGGTAGTACTCCCGACCAAATGGACCCTCCAGCAGGATCTGCCTAGAAGCAATATCTCGACTGCACATCAGATCTGTGCAAGCCCGATCCCCCACTCTGTGCCAGACACCCCAATAGACCTGCAGTAATTCAAAGTACCGTGCAGCATAGAACAGTAATCAATGTAGTGAATAATAAATAGTGAGCAATGTATACAGTGCAGTGTGCGGGGTACAATGATCAGCATGCAGAATAGATAACAGTGATGATCAATGAACAGTGTAGTGAATAATATGATGTACGGTACAGTAAAAGGGATACCTAGTCGGGGGTCAGCTGGTTCAAAGATGCCCGGTATCTGTCGATGTCCTTCCCCCAGCCTTCTTCCCCTTTAGGCCTTGAAACCACCGAGCTGCACAAGGAATGACTGAAGGGTCAGCAGAGGAGTTCGCCAGGACATGAAGCCCGATAAACTGATAAGTCCAAAGCTAAAAAGGAAAAGATGTCAGCAAATAGTTAATGGATAGTGAATAATGAAAATAAATGGAAAATGTGCAGAAACTAAAGCATACCTCTCAGACCCACCAGTACCTCCTATGCTGAGCTCTTGGGAAAACTGGTTCAAAGTCCTCATATAGCTGTAGAGAGTGGCAAGAGCAGCTCCTCCCCAGTCAAAGGTGGCAACCTAGTCAAGACGAGCCAGGGCACCTAAGTAATGTAAATGAACGGTATTCTCCTTATTCGAGAACAAGGAAGTACCGAACATATACAAAAGAAAGCCTTGGGTGACCCACTTGTAGTGGCGAGGCTCGGTGCACTGAAAGTGGCAAAATCGGTCGAAGAACCATGTATATAGGACCCGATCTCGATCCATCTATACTGGAATAACTCCCAAAAGCTGAGTCAACATGTCGACAGATCAAGCGATGGTAGGATCGAATAGAATAGGTGCACCATCGACTATGATGCCAGTGATGAGAGCAAAGTCGAGAGGCGTCAAGGTGGCCTCGAATGTAGTGAAGTGAAAGGTGTTGGTGGTATCTCACCATCGCTCGACCAGAATCGTCAGCCAGACCCAGTCGTTGCTCGTCCTACCCAATATGGGTATGAACTGAGCAAAGCCGGAGGCATCAATAATGGCCTGACTAGGAGCAGGAAGGGTATCGTACCACTCCAACACCTCTCTAGAGGCAGAACCTTCGAAGCCTCGGACATAGTGACCAGCCTAAAAATAAAAAGACTAGCAGAGGATATATAAGAGCAGACCAAACAAGAGATACGCAGAAAATGACTGAAATCAATAAAAACCCTAGGTTTGTGTGTGTGTGACCACCATTCGTTTCTCTAAAAGCCCTAGAAGACTAGGCACCCTAAGCCCTGGTGCGCCAAGCAAATCTTTCAAGCCCTAGAAGACTAGGCACCCTAGGCCTTGGTGCGCCAGGCAAATCATACATGTCCTAGTAGAAGATTAGGAATCCTAAGCCCTGGTGCGCCAAGAAAATCTTCCAAACCCTAGGTTCATGTGACGATCATTTGGTTTTTGCACGTCCTAGTAGAAGACTAGGCACCCTAAGCCCTGGTGCGCCAGGCAAATCTTTCAAGCCCTAGAAGACTAGGCAACCTAGGCCCTGGTGCGGCAGGCAAATCATACACGTCCTAGTAGAAGACTAGGAATCCTAAGCCCTGGTGCACCAAGCAAATCTTCCAAACCCTAGGTTCATGTGACGATCATTTGGTTTTTGCACGTCCTAGTAGAAAACTAGGCACCCTAAGCCATGGTGCGCCAGAAAAATCTCTATCTCTATCATTTTGTGTTAATCAGACATTTTAAAAAAAGAAAAAAAAACCCTTCAATTTTACAATAATGTCCTCTTGAGATTTTCCCAAAAAGAAAGTTGTCCCTAATTTTTAGAAGTTTTTTTTTGCAAAATTACCCTTAGATTTTTAAGATTTTTGAAAAATTTTAATATTTTTGAAAATTTTTCCTAATTTTTTTAGGGATTTTTGAAAAACTTTCCTTAATTTTTTAGGAATTTTTGAAAAAAAAAATTCCTAATTTTCTAGGATATTTGGAAATTTTTCTTAATTTTTTAAGAATTTTTTAAAATTTGACCTAATTCTCAAAAATTTTTCCAACTTTTCTAGATTTTTGAAAAATGACCCTTAATTTTTCAGAGTTTGTGATTTTTGAAAATTTGCTCTAGATTTTAAGATATTCGACAAAATTTCCTCTAGTTTTTAGGATTTTTGAAAAAAATTCTCCCCTTAATTTTTATGCCTCAAAAATAAAAATAAAAATTCCCCTCTTAGATTTTTTATAAATAAAAAACCAATCCCATAGTCTTTTATGTTTTTTTTTAAAAAAAATAAAAATAAAAAAAGTCAAATCCTTTATTTTTGTGATTTTTGCTAAAATAATCGCACTTTTATTGTTTGCATCTAGACTCTAATCTTAGTGTCCCTACTGTTTTACTCCATTGCTTAGGTACCTAGGCTAAGTGTTTTAGTCTGGTATTCAAGTTTGTTGTTATCACATCATATCATATCATCATGTCATACCACTATCATATCACCATCACATCACATCACAAGGGGATCCTAGACATGCATCTATGTTTGAGATATATCATAAAAACATACTCTAGTATTGAACAAGTAAAGATGGGGAACTTACCAATGGATGCTGGCAAGAGATATGCTGGTCGGGCTCCCTGAGAAGAACGTCAGCAGTAACAGCGTCGACAGGTGGATCGTACTGTCTCATCCCACCCGGAACTAAGCGGTGTGGAACTAGAGCTTAAGTGTGCGGATCGAAAGGTGTAGGATGACCCTCTCTGGCATGTGGGTTGAGGAACTCGGCCATCTCAACCTCCGAAGCAGCATCTGTAGCTGCCTGTGCGTCGACAGCTGCCCATGCCTCGTCCTCAGCGACACAACGAGAAGCACGCTCCGCCTCGAGAACAAGGGCATCCATAGCCCCCATAGAAGAGCTCCCAACAGCGGAGGGGCTTTGTCGTTATCCCAAATCATCATCCCCATGGCCCTGGCCCGCTATCAAGAGGAAAGGAATCACAAACGGAAGAGTGAACATCGTGTATCAAGGAAAAGTCCTCACAAGCTGAGGGGAAGGCACAAAGGCAAGAGGATGCAAAGAAAAGATTGAGAGAGAGTTGAGAGCACAGAGGAGCAAGAGAGAGAGAAAGCAAAGGTGCCAATGAACCAGGCTTGCCCGTCTTAGAGGACCTTATGCGCGTTTGGAAGTGGCGGTCACCACTTCCAATGTTGGCGACCGTTTAGAAGATGAAGTGATTTGTGGCGACCGCCAAGATGGAAGGGTTTTTATCAGGCGACTGCCATGTCAGAGGGGTTCTATCTAGGCAGTCACCAGGTTGTCAATAGTCACGTCAGTCTGTTGTTTTGATGAGGGGCTATTTGGGTGTTTTATATTTATTTTGTGTGTTTTTATGTGACTGCTGTGTGTTTTTGGGGTTTATTATTGATTGTTTTTATTAATAGAAATTGTATGTGAATCTTTTATTTGTTTTAAATATCATGTGTGCTTAAGTTGTGTGTGATTCTCAAAAAATAATTTTTAAATCTTTTGAATGTGTTTTTCAAATGTAATTTTAAAATCTTATTTTTTTCTGTGTTTTTCTACCTTGTCTTTTGGTGATGCTTTCTCCCGATAAATTTAATTTTAAGTCGTGACTTGACTTTTAATTATTTTTATCCCGTGCTTCGTCCTGAATTTTTAGGTTTTAACTCGACTTATTAATTTGTGATTCTCTCGGTAAATTTAATTTTAAGCCGTGACTTGGCTTTTAATTATTTTTATCTCGTGTTTCGTTTCGAATTTTTAGATTTTGACTCGACCTATTAATTCGTGGTTCTCCCGAAAATTTTAATTTTAAGCCGTAACTTGGCTTTTAATTATTTTTATCCCGTGCTTCATCCTGAATTTTTATGCCTTGACTCGACCTATTAATTTGTGATTCTCCCGATAAATTTAATTTTAAGCCGTGACTTGGCTTTTAATTATTTTTATCCCGTGTCTCGTCCCGAATTTTTAAGTTTTGACTCGACCTATTAATTCGTGATTCTCTCCGATGAGTATGATTCTAAAGTCTTGACTAGACTTTTCAGTTATTCTTATCCCATTATCATTCCGAGTTGCTAGGTCCTGACTTGACCTACTAATTCTTTGTTGCTTTTCCGGTTAAAATAATTTCTAGGATCTTGACTCGATCCTCTTAATCCCCAGCCAAGTTCTTAGATCTTGACTCGGTCTCTGACTTGTTTGTTTGTGCTTCCCTTTAGATCTTAATTCGATCATACCAACATCTACATCATGTTAGCATCTTACATCCTCGCATTGTGCCCTGTGAACTATATTTTGGTCTGATCCCTATCAAAGGGGTACGTAGGCAGCTCGATGAAAATTCAAGTACGACCAACATCATATGCATGCTTGTATGTTTGTGGCCTAAGATTGACGGCTAGGTCAAATGGATGTTGTCTCTGGATCTTTGATATAACTTGTATCACACGTTGCTATGCAAGTTATATCAAAGAGGGGCAACTGTAGACACCCTAATTTGACCCCGTATAATTTTAGGTGAATGCGATGATGAAAACGATTAGAAAGGTGATTCAGTTCGATCCTCGAAAAATGATCGAAGCTCGATATTTGAATCCAATGATCAAAACTTTCAAAACCAATGAAACCGGTTTGAACCGCTAACTCCATTGTGACGACCGCCATAGAACTTTTTGGAAGATTCCACCTTTTTGTGGTGACCGCCAACTCCATTGTGGCAACTGCCATAGAACTTTTTGGAAGATTCCACCTTTTTATGGCGACCGCCAACTCGATTATGGCGACCGCCAATATAAACCTCTTGGAAGCTTCCTTTTATATGGAGACCCCCATGTTCATACGCGGTGACCTCGAACTCCAAAAATCCTGACGTATCCCAGAACGTGTCAGCATTTCATTAGTTGAAGAATTCTATAAATACTGTACCCCATGGTAGGATTTCAGGACAGAATTTTAGAGAGAGAAGCTCTGCCGAGTCACCGAGCGAGTCTGAGCCCCGATGCCAAAACCTTGTCGAAGTACGATACCGAAGTTCTGAATCCCTAGCTCGGATCATGGCTTGAGGACCGAATTGCCCATCACTATTCCCCGACTCGAGAATTCTTTAGCGATCTTGGTACTTTGCTTGGATCTTCGATCCTTCTAACTCTATTTTCTACCTTTTTGGAGTGATCGAGTTAATTTGGTTATTTCACTTTACATACATTTTTACATTGTTTATTTAGTTGTTTTAATCTTTAAGATTCATTTGGCTTATAATAAATGTGTTTAATTTGGTAAAGTAGCTAGTTTTAATTTATTTTAGTTTATTTGCTTATTTGCATTAAATTGTTAAATCATCAAATAGTGCTAACATAATTTTGTAATACGACTAGACGATGTCGTTATTGCTATAATTCAAGTATTTACATACATATGATTGTAATTATCAATATTGTACCTATTTAATGTTAATGTTCTATTTATTTTTCTTTCCTTCTTCTTTTAATGTAACTTTATTTTTTTTCTTTCAATGTACCATTTCCTTTTTCACCTTTCTTCTAGCATTAGTTTAATATTCATTTACTAGTTTTATTTTATTTTCTTTTCTTTTCATTATTAGTTTTATTTTCCTTATAATGTTCCATTTTATTTTGTCATTTTTCTTTTTCTTCTTAATGTTAGTTTTATTTTTCTAGTATATCTTTTTTTTTCTTTTCTTCTAATGTTAGCTTAATTTTCTTTTCATAGTACTTAATTTATTTTTTTTCTTTTCTTTCATTTTGTTAAACACAAAAAATCATAAAAAATCTTTTAAGCTAGATTTCATCTTTAAGTGTAATTTTTTTTTCTTTTATTTTTTTTCTCTTTTATTTTCTTTTGTCTCTCTTAAAATATAAAATATGAATAGTTAGATTTTCTTTTTAGTAGTTTAAATAAGTATGTTCTAACCTTTTTATTTTAGCATAATTTTTTTTTGTAAGCTTTTTCTTTATTTTTTTTTCCTTTAAATCTTTAAATTCTCTCTTGTCATAGCACCCATATTTTTTAATTTCTTTATTCGTAAGCTTTCTTTTTTTTAATATAGAAATTTTTATGCATATTTTATTTTATATTTAATATTTTTTTTATTAGAAGTTCGTCATATTAATGTTAGTTTAGTTTACTTTGATAATATGCATATTTTAGTTACTTTCTTCAAAAGCATGTTTAGGATTTTGATAATATTATTAGCAAAGTTCATGTCTATTTTTTTTTAGCATATTTGATTTTGGAGACTTTTAACATATTTTTATTCTTTTGCTTGAATCATGTCAGTTTATGTTGTTTTAATAATATCACATGCAGATTTACTTTATGTATTCTTTAGTTAAAAATTACATGTCGTAGGATTTAGGATTTTGTATCCTTATTTGCTTTGATTTGGCATTTTATATATATATATATATATATATATATATATATATATATGCTATGTATTTTTTCTATTTGATTTTGAATGTTCTCTCTTTGCCTTCACTTTTTTTATTTGCATGCATTTGTGAAATCTTATTAAAGAACCAATGATGATTAGTAAAGGCTAATCTTATGGTTGGACGAACGAAGTGCCTAACACTTTTTCCGATTTGTACCTTAGCCTCCGAACCCTCTTTCTCTGATTAAACGTTTTAAAGATCAGTAACCATTTTTTTTCTTGGTTTTTCTAAAAAATCAAATGGCGACTCTATTTTTAACAAAAATGAGTTTTGAAAATTTGACTTTCAAGGTGTTAAAATATATTTCAAATATTTTTTTTTCAAATTCCATATTTTTGACCATTTCAGAAATCTAAAAATTTCGGTGTAGCGTTAGGATTTAGGGGGTTTTAGGAAATGATAAAAAATAAGAAATTTCAAAGATGTTTAGATAATATTTAACACATTAAAAACCAAAATTTGAAAACTCCTTTTTGTTGAAAATAGAATCGCCACTTAGTTTTTGAGAAAAATTAAGAAAAACAAAAATGGCATACTAATCTTTAAAACATTAATCAGAGAAAGAGGGTTCGGGGGTTAAGGGACGAATCGGGAAAGGTATTAGGCACCCCGTTCGTCTAACCATAAGGCTGGCCTCTACTAATCATCATTGGTTCTTTAATAGAATTTTTTAAATGCATACAAATAAAGAAAATAGAGGTAAAGAGATAACATTCAAAATCAAATATAAAAAATACATAACATATATATATAGCACTCCAAGTTAGAGCAAATAAAGAAAAAAAAAAAACCTAAATCCTACGGCATGTAATTTTTAACTAAAAGATACATGGAGGACACCCGCATGTAATTTTATTACCGTGATTTAGGTAAAAGAATAGAAGAAAACATGCTAGAAAGTGTCAAAGTTGCCTAAACATGATTTGCTAATAAGAAATACACTGAACTAAACAAAATTTTAAGAAAAGAAACCAAAAATATGCACATTTCCAAAACAAGCTAAATTAACATTAACATGATGAAAAGATACTAAAAATAAAAGATGCATGCAAATTCTATGTTTAAAAAAAAATTTACTAACAAAAGAATTAAAAACAAGGGCTACATGAAAAAGAGAATTTAAGGGTTTAAAGAAAA
>JAULJZ010099212.1:47153-58027 GCA_032270985.1 Heliamphora pulchella | reverse complement strand
TAAAATAAAAAATATTTTCTAATTATAATAATAAAATGTTTCAAACACAAAAAATAATTAGAAAATAATTTATTATTTTTTTATTTTTAAACAGTTTTTTCGTTAACTTTTAACGAAAAGTTGATAATTAGACTAATTTGATGCAAAAATTAAACCAAATAAGAGGTGATTGATATTTTCATGAATCTCAGGGGAAGTCAGTGTAATTTACCCTAAAAAAATCGACCATGTCAAAAATAAAAACTTGAACTCCGATTAATATATTGAAGTTTAACTATTTATTTTATAAAAAATCAAATATTTTTTACGGATATTAAATTCTAATATTCACCGCATGCTCACCCTCGACCTCCCTCCGCATGTATTGAAATAGAAACAAAATCTATGAATATACAGATTATATAAATACATATATAAACCAATTCAAAAAGAAGAAAAAGAAAGAAAATTCAAAATCAAGAAAGAAAAAAATTCACAAAAAATCGAGATAAAACTTGATCACCTCTAGAATTCATTTCCTCAAAATAGATATGTACCCAAATCTTAGAATTTAATCCTAGAGCTATAGATCTATGAAAAAAGAAAAAGAATTTAACTAACTTAATTGTGAATATAATGCGCTGGTGGTGGTAACGACTTCGCGGCGTAGCCGTTGCGGCGACGTCGCAGCAGTAACATAGCATAAGAGGCGGCGTAATAGTGGATGCAGCGTTGCAAGTGGCGGCGTAACAAAAAATATAGTCTCTAAGGTTTAGAGAGGCTTCGATAGAGAGGGAGGTGAGAGAGAATTTTTAAAGTTTTGAAAGAGATTTTAGAATTTGGCAATTGTGTTTATTTAAAAAAAAATTTGCAAGCTAAAAATGGGCAAAAGTTTTATTTGGCAAGTAAAATCTCAATTTTAGAATTTTATAAAGAAAAAACTCTAACAATTAAAACATAATTTAATTCTGGACTTTTCAAAAATTCTGAGCTATTTATTATATATAGATATTATATGGAAATTTCACTTGGCACTATTATAGATATAAATTTTAATTTACCGCATAAATAAGATGACTTATCTTTATTGAATAATGAAGAAATAATAGGTGACCTACATAGTGTGAAGTCTAATCATTTATTTATCTAAAAATATCACATAATATTACTTAAATAATACTCTAGAAGTACGTTATAATTTGCTCCTAATATAACGCATAACACCAACATCAGTGAATACTTCATCATCAATAACATTCAAAAAAAAAAGTACCAAGTGACAATATCCTCCTTGCATGCAAAACTTCTTCCTTTGATATATATATATATATATATATATATTGTTTAATTTTTTCATCTTTCAGTTCTCGTTGTATCAAGATGAATATAAAAAAGTAAAAACTTTTTGGCCAATGGTAAAAAATTTACCCAAAACCAAGAAAAGTTATTGGTTGAAAACGGATTATATTGGGCTTTTATGAATTTTTAAGCTTTTTATCTAATTTATTTATTGCTAAAAACTTATTTAAAAGAAGTTTTGACAAACATCAACTTAAACATGGATAAAAAACGTCAGGCTTGAAATTATACTGTTTTTATGTTTTAATGTAATGAACAATGGTAGATCATATATATGAGAATCTCGAGTTACAGAAATATCGAGACATAATTTTCACAAATTTCAATAAATTAGAATACAGTAATAAAATAATTTGTGATATAAAATCTTGTGTTCGAGAGTAAGCTTAGGAAAAATATGTACAAACATTAATATTATCATACTGTATTACTGAAAAAGACAATTATCATACCTAATATAGTGTTCTTCAATAAAACTTTTCCTTCAAAATAAAGCTCGTAGCATCCTACAGCTTTATTACTCAAATAAGAATTTTGTACACAATTATCATACCTAATAATGTGTTCTTCAATAGAACTTTTCATTCAAAAAAAAGATTGTAGCTCATAATTTTAAATGCAAAAGTTGAATCATTGGATATTTAATATAAACATTCTCTTTGTCAATCATTTAGCAATGTTAATAGTTTATTGGATCAATACAGATCACTTTATCAGTGTATGAAATAGATAGGTTTGTAATGATGGTTTACACCATAATAAAAAATGCATGTTTTTAAAAACGAACATATGATACCTCATCCCACATCGGTGAGAGATGAGAAATATATATGATATATAATAAAATAAGTGAACTACTACAAATAACTTGAATTTAAATTTTTGAACCGTGTTGTTAGGTTTTTTATTCAAATTATTGAGTTTGTCGTTCACATGGGTCATTACGTAACATAACATATTTATTCCATTGTTTGAAAGCACTATGTGATGTTCTTTATGTATTAATTGCTCTTACTTAATGTTATAGCGAAAAATACGGTGGATAAGATAATGTTGATTCACTTGTATTAGGTAAATGGAAAAGAAAAGGTTAACCAACCTAATGGCCTTGTTTGGGCTAAATTGCATAAATTTTGCTTATTTTTATCTTTTTAAAATTTTTTCATCTGTTGATTAAATTTTGTACTTTATCGAATCATCTCGATGAGATGAACCGAAAAAGTAAAAAATTAATAAAAAGATTTAAAAAATTTTAAAAAGACAAAAATAAGCAATATTAAATTTGGTTTATTATCTTATTTTATTTTGTTTATTTCTTTTCTAAATATTTTTTATATTTTAATTAAAAAGTTTAGTTTTTTTGACTAATCTCGATAAAATGAATCAAAAAGTATAATAGTTTAACTAAACAATAAAAACAGTTCACTAATAAAACAAACAAAAATAAGTAATAAAAATAAGCAAATAAACAATAATTCCAAATAGGAACAATATAACCATTAAATATTTATTGCTTTCCTAAAAATAACCACATAAATAATGTTACATAAGCCTTCAAAAGTACTTAATAATTTTCCTGACATATTAACCATTGTTCGTTGTGACATATTAACTATTGACCGTTAAATGATGTATTGCACAAATAAATAAATAAAAAGGCATGACAGGGGATTCGATTCTTAATGCACATATACATTTGCATGGCGGAAAAAAGATCTAGTTTGAGCAAGTCTTGGACCTATGAACTTGCAGTTTCGAAACCAACTTGGTGAGGCTCATATATAATTTGTGTGTGTGTGTGTATATATATATATATATATATATATATATATATATATATATAGGGTTTTTCTTCAAAAAAGATTTTTATACTTTTCCTTTGTATACGTTTACTTTATTTTTTAATTTTTTTAGCGTGTAAACTTATAAAATTATTATTATCAAAAGTTATACGCTTTTTGCCAAAAGAAAAGTAAAGAGAGTTTTGTGAATTCACATACTAAAAGATTTAAAAAATACTACTATTTTTTTTTTTTTTAACAAAGGCAGAGTTGAGAATAATTTTACTATTCCAATTACTGTGGTGTGGGAGCCGTTGGAAAAGGGGGGATGGAGAAGGTTGGTTTTATAGAGAAGAAAGTCTACTTGTACTCTCTTCCTGCTGTTGTTGAATTTTTTTCTCTGTTGTAGACTGAAATATTAGTGTTTTTTAAAACTTTTGTTAATTAAAATAGTTATTTTTAATTTTTAATGACTTTTTTTAACATTACTCAAAACTTTTGATACATTTTGATTTTTCTCGGCATAACGAATTAAAAAAATAAATAATTTTTTTTTAAAAAAGTTTTAAAAAGACAAAAATAGTTATTTTCAACTAATTATTTTTCCTCTATAGTCAATTTTTTTCAACTATGATCAAACTTATGAGTCTAATTTAATTTTCCTATTTTTTTGAACTTTTAACTTTAATAATAACACATGTCATCTTGTGATTGGTCTCAAATAATTGTACTTGAGTTTATGTTTAGATATTTATTTTTTTATAATTAAAGTATTGCCTTAAAAAATATTTGACTATCTAGAATTAAAAAACATATATTCTATATGAAATTCCTTTTCAAAGCACATGCCTTAAATTTTGCACATTGTTATTTTAAATTATCAAACCAATTTGCTTTGAAAGGATATCTGACTATATATCTCAAATTGAAAATATATATTTTATATCAATTTATTATGTTTTTAATGCACGTCTACTTCAGAATTTAACATGTGTCGAGATTAATTGTCTAAAATTTGCACATTATTTCCTTTTCCATGCACATTAAAATAATTTGCTCCCTTTTTGCATATCGGAATTCTAAACTCGATTAACTCCTACGTTTTCATTTCATGAACCATTTAGTGAACTAAACTCATGTATAATTAAGTGAACTAAACTCATCAAAATATACGCATCAAATCTAGACATAGTCAATTCTTATGATTAAAAAAATCTAAAGAATTTGAGAGAAACATTGTTTTTAAAGTTATGATGAAATGTAGAAAAATTTTAAAAAAAATATATCCACTAACCCCGTAATTTTGTGATGATGATATTAAAAAAATATCAAAAAGTTAAACCATCTCTAACTACGGATTTAGTAAAATTTAAATTTTAAGAGTCAGTACTTTGTATTTCTTAAGTTCTTAAATTTTTGCAAAGTTATTTTAGATTACAAATTATTTAGACATGATTAGAGAGGGAAAGAATTAGAGAGGAAAAGAAATTAATTATGAAAAATTTAATCCCTCAATTAATCCCTTCCAAACAAACAAACATGAAAGTAGATTAAAAAATAAATAAAACAATGGGAAGAATATAAATCTCATGATTAGTTATCATAAAAAAACTTAATTCTTCTTAATTCTTTCCTCGAATACAAACATGGATACTGTTTCAATTATTAGCTACTCTGTCTCATCTCTCTCAATTGTTGGAAGAGAAGTGATAGATG
Organism: Heliamphora pulchella; assembly: GCA_032270985.1. Taxonomy (NCBI): domain Eukaryota; kingdom Viridiplantae; phylum Streptophyta; class Magnoliopsida; order Ericales; family Sarraceniaceae; genus Heliamphora; species Heliamphora pulchella. Next base: position 53,192 of record JAULJZ010099212.1, on the reverse strand, counting down.
TTTGTTATATAGACCTCTCGTAAGTTGGGCTGCACTTCACTTGTATTCTCATTGGCTATGTTTGTTTTAGTGGATTAAAAGGGATTGGATTCGAGTAAAAAATGTGTGGGACTCGTAATTTTAGAAGTTGTAATTTCAAATTACTAGTCCCATATTTGGCTCATCATACTAGACTATTAATCATCTATATGAGAGACGAATAATCAAGTATTCATGAAACTATTTACTCTACCATTCTCCCTAGAATTATTTGTCTCTACATTCGAATTATTTTTCCTCATTATTTAATAGTCAAATCGTCCACACGCTTGTTTTGGATGAAAATATCCAGCATGTCTTCTAATGTTCAAGAATGAAACGATGCAGTTTTCACACAAATTCGAGGTAGAAATCACAGATTTTGACTCAAATCTAGAGTTTTGACATGATGGGATGGTGCTTAGTTTCAGGGGCATTGCCCCTCGACCCTGCCAGAGGTGCTACCCTTGAGCCCTGCCAGGGTGCTGCACCTGGACTGCACGACCTGACTAAGCAAATTGAACCCCGTGCTGCGCAGGAAAAACAAGAATGGATTGGAATCAAGAGGCGGCTCGGAATATTATAATTCTGACATGACCATAATGGCCAAAATATTTTATTTGTCTTTTGCTTGTGTGTGTTTGTTCGCAACATGGATAGTCCTGTTTACATACATTGCATTTTTAGCTATGCGTTTAATTTATATAAATTCATTATTATGAAATTATTCATATATATGTTACTGGAAAATAAAATTAAAATTCTTAATTTTTGTTTAAATTTTATTTTCATAAATTGTGAGAACTTAAAATTTTATTAATTGCACATATATTTTAACACGTAAAGATGGAATAATCCAAAATCATTGTAATATATTATTTATTTTGAATTATAAATTTATTAAAATTAAACAATTTTTATAACCCTCTCAAAATCCTTTTAAATCCTAAGTGGATGAGAAAATTTATCACGTATAAATCACACGATCTCCATCACTAGTTTGTGGGTGATATAATTAATTTTGTGTTGGTTTCAGTACCTTCCTCTATATCAGACGAAATTAATTATGATATTACCGATACAAACTTCCTCAATGAATAATCCTGAATAATTGTTATTGTGGATCATTTCTCCATCTGAGGGGTTTATTATAGGAGACAATTGATCTGGAATTAAGTGATGATATACACTTTGTTATAAATAATAGTATTATCTCCATCTGACTCACTGTTATTATTTTGTAAAGCCAAAGTTAAGTCAGCTGTTTAATTTTGCTTAACACGGTTTAATGTCTAAATAGTAAAATTAATAGGCAACGGCGTGTCTGGACAAATGATGAACATAGTAGACGATCTTCTCATTGAGGTATGCTATTTATGGTGCGTCAGGCTATTGGCGAGTTCTTTTAAAAATAAATGATAGAAGGAACTATGATTTTAAAAGGAATTCAAAAATTTTTCTCAACATATTTTTGAATTATGTAATTCTCATGTTTAAAATGACTTTCAATCCACTCGCTACTATACTCAAACAAAACATACTAACTAGATCAAGTTATATTGAATGAAAAATGAATTTGGATATTGTTTTAAATGTGAAAAATTATAAGTTTGTGCTTACTGAGAATTGTCTACCAAAACTTGACGAGGGGGCAATCAAACAAGAAACCCGGCCTTATTAGAAGTGGCAAAATGCTGATCAGATGGTGCAGTGTTACAATCTATCATCTATGTTGAGTGTTTTGCAATATTAGCATCAGTCTACGCCAAGTGCCAATGATATGATAATAAACCTCAAAGAGATATTTGGGGATTAGAATTGTGCTGTTAAGCAGGTAGCCATAAAGTCTCTTATGAACACAACAATGCCTAAAGGCACCCTAGTAAGGGATCATATTCTGAACATGATTGGTGTTTTGAATGAACTAGAGATCCTTGGAGCTGAGATCGATGGGAAGACCCAGGTCGATTTCATACTCCAGTCACTGTTTGATTCCTTTAAGCAGTTTTGCCTTAATTACAATATGAATAAACTGCATTTTACCCTAACAAAACTGCTTTAAAAACTTCAAGAAGTTGAGGGCATCCTTAGGAAGCCAGTTAGTGCTCTTCGTTGCTAAGAAATGTTCTACTTCTAAGTCAAAAAGTAAAAAGAAAAAAATGGTTCAGAAAAATAGTGCAGCATCTAAGGAAGTTCGTGGGTCTCAGACTGGAACGAAAAAGCCCAAGGACAAGTGTTTTCACTGTAACTAGACAGAACACTGGAAGAAGCAATGCTCAGTTTATCTAAACAAAGTGAACAATCAAGATAAATTTCATTCACTAGTTATTGAGACATGTTTAGCGATGTTATCTACCGATACCTGGTGTGTAGATACGGGAGCCACTAATCATGTTTGCAATTCGTTACAAGAGTTCTAAGAAACTAGACAATTTAGTGATAGAAAAATTTATCTTTGTATGGGCAATAACACTAGAGTAGCAGCAGTTATAGTGGGAGATGTTATTCTCAATTTTAGATGAGATAGGGTTGTAGTTTTGAGAAATTATTTTTATGTATCTTCCATTAGAAGGATTTACTTTCTGTTTCTAGATTGGTAAATGATGGATACTCAGTTTATTTTAATAACTCGTATTAAGGTTAATAAATATTTTATCTCTTGTGATACATTGATAGATGATTTTTATATTTTTACTCCTTATCTCTCTAACACTACAACTCAAAAAATTGAATAACACTAATAATTTATCATGTAAGAGAAATAAACCTTCTAAAATGAACTAAACATATATTTGGCACTTGCGCCTGGGTCATATTAATCTAAAACAAATTACAAGACTAGTTGAAAATAAACCATTAAGTTCATTGAAAGTGGAGGCACTTCTAGTCTGTGAATCCTACTTAGAAGGGAAAATAATCAAAAGGCTATTTTTGGATAAAGGCTATAGAGCCAAAGAATCATTGAAATTGGTTCACTTTGATTTATATGAATCTATGACTATCTAGGCTAGAGGTAGTTTTAAGTATTTTGTCAATTTTATTGATGATTATTTAAGGTAGAGATACATTTATTTGATGCTCCATAAGATTGAAGCTTTGAGAAATTCAAAGAGAATAGGGCTGAGACGGAAAAGCGTCTAGAAAAATATATCAAAACACTATGGTCTAACCGTAGTAGTAAGTACCTTTTAGGAGAGTTCAAGAATTATTTATCAATAAATGGAATTGCATCTCAATAGTTTACACCCAGTATGCCTCAAGAGAATATTATAGCAGAAAGAAAAAGTAGAACTCTTATGGATATGGCAAGATCTATGATGAGTTATTTAGATTTATCTGATTTGTTATGGGGATATGCATTAGAAATAGAAGCTTATATTTTGAACATGGTATCATATATGTCAGTACATACTACTCTCGCAGAACTGTGAGATAGGCACAAACCTAGTCTACGGCATGTTTAGATTAAAAGTAGTCCAGCATGTGTTTAAATGGAACACAAATAAGTTGAAAGTAAGAATAGAAGTTAGTTTCTTTGTTGGGTATCCTAAAGAAACGAATTAGGATGGTTTATTTTATAGTCCACATGATCAAAAGGTCATTGTTAGCACTAATGCTTAATTTTTATAGAAAGACTATATAATAAACCACAAGCTCAAAAATATAATTGTTCTAGAAGAGTTGAGGGGAGAAAGATTAGTACGGACTTCTCCAATACCAGTAGTATAAGGAAAAGTACCATAGGATAGTGTCATTGATATCCCATTAACTCGTCATAGTAGGAGGATTATCGAGACACGTATAGATCCTAAACCAGCTCTTGATGCTACATCAACATGCTGATTGTATAGCCATAGCAGCATGTGGATGATGGTGCACCCAATTCAATATCACCATAACGTGTCACTGCTATTGCACAGTCACATGTCGAGCCTCGTCATAGTGGAAGAGTTGCTCATCAACTTGATAGGTATAAGTTCTTGGGAGAATGTTATGACAAGGTCCCGAATGAACTTGATACCGAACTCTATAATTACAATAAAGCACACCAAAATAAAGATGTAAAACTTTAGCAAAAGGCTATAAATTTTGAGATAGAGTCTATATACTCTAATCAAGTCTGGAATCTTATAGAGTCACCTAAAGGGATAAAACCCATTAGATATAAGTGAGTCTATAAAAAGAAGAGAGTAGTAGACGAGAAGGTGAAAACCTTTAAAGCTAGACTTGTTGCGAAAGGGTTCACTTAGAAAGAAGGGAACGATCATAAGGAGACCTTTTCACAGGTAGTCATGCTAAAATCTATTTGGATTCTCTTATCTATTTCAGCTCATTTAAATTACGAAATTTAGCAAATGGATGTCAAGACTGCATTTCTTAATGAGAATCTTGACGAGCACATTTACATGATGAACTAAATGGTTTCATAGCAAGGGGCAAAAGCACATTTGTGCAAGCTTAAGAAGTCCATTTATAGAGTTAAGCAGACATATAGATATGAGAACACTCATTTGGATCATGCTATTAAATCGTATGATTTTGATCAAAGTCCTAATGAGTCTTGTGAGTAGAAGAAGCGTGATGGAAACATGGTGGTGTTTCAAATACTATACGTGGATGATATCTTTCTCATCGAAAACAATGTGAGGGTGTTATATTCTGTGAAAATATGGTTATCTAACCAGTCTGATATAAAAGGCTTGGGAGAAGGCAACCACATTCTTGAGATTAAGCTTTTGCAAGATCGCAAGCAAATGATGTTAGACTTATCACAAGCTAACTATATCAATATAATTCTTGTTCATTTTAGAATGTAAGAGTCCAAGAAAAGGTTCCACCTTTCAGACATGGAATCACTCTATTCAAGAATCAGTGTCTTAAGACAACTATTGAGATAGAGAAAAGAAGGCAGTTTCTTATGCTTCAATAATAGGAAGCCTCATATATGTTATATTTTGTACCAGACCTGACATCTATTTTTCTATAGGCATAGTTAGCAGATATCAGTCTAACTCAGGGCATGAGTATTAAACAGCAATAAAATATATACTCAAGTACTTAAAAAATTAGAGATTATACATTGGTTTACCAAGCAAATAGTCTAATACCCTTGGGGTATATAGACTCAAATTTTTAGTCAGATAAGGATTTCAAAAAACCTACCTCAGAATATGTGTTTATCTTATGAGGTAAAGTCATAAGTTGAAGGAGTATCAAGCAGACATATATTTTCGATTCCACCAGGGAAGTCGAATATGTTGCAGTCTCTAAGGTAGCCAAGGAGGACGTTTGGCTCAAGAACATACTGTCAGATCTAGATGTGGTACATTTGGTACAATCAGCTATTACACTTTATTGTGATAATAACTATGCAGTTGCTAATTCGAAAAAACCTAAGACCCACAAGAAAAAAAAAAGCACATCGAGCATAAGTATTACCTAATACGAGAGATCGAACACAGACATGATACTACAGTAACCAATATTGCATCGGCAAATAACCTGGCGAACCCTTTTACAAAGAATTTACCGACCAAGACTTCTGATAGTCACGTAGAGGGGATAGGAGTTAGATACAGGGCAACATGGCTTTAAGTATAAGTAGAAGATTGTTATAAATGTATACTAAAAGTCATATTTTGTGTAATGGTTTTGGTATTGATTTTATTTATTAATAAAATTTATTTTTCTATTTTAATGAGAATCTGTATGAGCAATATTTATACTGCATTATTTATTTAATCTTATGTATGTGTATTTTTTATTCTACATAATAGATAATCTGATGTGTAAAGTTTGGCTTATACATAGAAGACCAGATTATCAGCTCTTGAGGAATATAAGTTTTTTTTTATTCACAGTCTTAGATGGAACTAGACATATCATCAGTAAGGCTATAGCACAGTATTTTAATATATATATATTGATTATGAGGAATTGTATAGTTCCGACTCAATGTGCTAATACACTTTTTGCGTATTAAACAAGATCGTTCCGACTCAATGTGCTAATACACTTTGT
>JAULJZ010099212.1:0-47053 GCA_032270985.1 Heliamphora pulchella | reverse complement strand
GTTCCGACTCAATGTGCTAATACACTTTTTGCGTATTAAACAAGATCGTTCCGACTCAATGTGCTAATACACTTTGTGCATATTGAACAAGACCGTGTTAGGGTAACTATTTGTAAACAAACTATAAAATAATTAATACTCCGTATTTATTATGAGTGCTTATACTTGTAATTTTAAAATAATTAATAAACACGTATATCTAATATTTGTTATTTTGATTAATAAAAAAGTAAAACTTTTTACGGGTCAATAAACTCGGTGAATTGGATAACAACATTACGTGTATGGTAAATATTAAGTTTTGATTATGTCCTAGCATAGGAATTGATGATACCTCTTTAAGGAAACATATAAGTTTTGATTATGTCAAATCCTGAAGGTGAATTTTATAATCTAACATATCAAATCAGTTAAGTGAAAAGTCTTAAGAAAATTTATAAGAAGGTGATTAAATATAATTGTTAGTAATTTAATTTAATCAATGTATATTTGTAATCTTAACGTGGAGAGATAAATAAGCATTTAATTTCATGGAGATCAAAATTAATTTTAACATAAGACCGGGAGTACAATTATGATTCTTTAGTTATATGAATTGTAATTTATGAAATTAGAAATTTAATTTTTGGTTGAATTAGATTTTTCTAATTACATAAGAAACCCTAGTCTTATTTACTCCTTACGTTCCTATCATAGCCTATATATACACCATTATAACCTATTGACAAAAAGTCTTGATCCTTAGGGATTTTGCACACTTGTGAAAATCAGAGAGAAAAGAGGCAGCCAGGTCAGAGTTGAAACACGAAGGATTAGAAACCATACCCTATTCATGATTTCGGTGTACGAAAATACGACAGAAGATTTGAGATATAGACGAGCTTTCTGATTCGTGCATTGATCTTGTAGATTTCTTGTTCAAGTGCTGAGCCGAGATCAATCTAAAGAGATCTCGGAGGTATAATCCTAATTCTACCTTATAGGGTTTACTGAGTTCATGTTTTTCTGTTCAAGGGATCTAAGGTTTTTTCTGTCCAGACGGTAACGAACAGTAGTCTTTTTTCTTTTTTTTTTATGTAATTGTATACATTATCATCGATTCTAAGGATTTCGGTCCCCTTCACATGAGAGGTATGATTTTTATAAGTTGTGCTTTAGACAACATGATTTTACAATGAGGCCTGAAAATTGATATGTTTCTTATAAATAACATAAAGCTTTTGTTACTCTTGCCTCATATGTAAAGAAGAGGATTTTCAAACTGGAAGAAGTTGAACTTGGATAATCCATGGTAAATTAGGAATCTTTGACATTCATGTTCTCTTCAGCTTTACTGTTGTTGCTATATATGTTGTTGTTACAGGAAAGTAAATCATTGGTTTGAAAAAAGCCTTGTTATGAGTATAATCTGATAAATGTTCTTATTTATTTTTATTTTTTTTAGATGACATAAATATTTATACGATCCAGGTTACGGGTCTAGTTGATAAATGCCTATAATAACTATATGTTGTAACACTAGTAGCATGTCAAAGATATGTTTGTAAAATTTTATAATTTCGCATAATCTTTTTCTTAAAAAAAATTTTTGAATGGGGCCTAGTAAGGTTGCTTACTCTTCAAAAGAAAAAAATCCGACAAAACCCTGACAGCTAGACAATGATACTAACTCAAAACTCCCTAGACATACGCGGACTGAAGCTGCACAAGTATCCTATATCCCACTTTGGGCCTATACAGATTTTTTTGGGTCTAACATACAAAACATAGATAAGAACACAGTTTTCTTCTCTCATCTGTTTTATCATTATCCGCTTTTAATTATACTAAATAAATAATTTTTTATGTAATATAAGTATAAAAAATTGTATTGAAATAGAATGAGGGACGAAAACGTCAAAGAGTCAGAGGAGAGTGAGAGTAGGAGAGGAATATTTAAAAAGATTTTAGAATAAAAATTAATTGTTATTGAAAATTAAGATAAATAAGAAAAAAAAAAGAGAGAGAAAGTTACTAAGTACTTTCAAATTAAAGTAACTTGTGGTATTGATTCTGTTGCAGCCTGGTGCATTCTAAAGGGTTACCATTTGTCTCTTATCCACTAAACAAAAGTTGACAATCTTGAGTCACTCGAAATACATTTTTAACATCATTTGGTGAGAGCACCAAAAAAGGGAGATGAATTAAAAGAAAATAAAGTGCTATGTGTTGGGTTTTGTGTCTCGAATTTCAAGATAATCATGTCTCGTCGTCACGAGATAGTGTGTTTATATAACTTTATTTTAGTGCTGTTATTTTGACACGTTAATCTTTTCCCAATGCTGCTAATTTTTTTAGTTTCCTTTATTGTTAGTTTTAGTGGACAAAAGTAGCCTAAATTACTACTTTTCTATTGGGATTTATTTTCCTACCAGAATTAGAATCTTTCTACTAATATAAATTGTTAGTTATAAATAACTCAAGAGGGGATGAATTGGATCTTAAAAAATTAATAAAAATTTTAAAACCTTCTCAAAAACTTTTTAATATTTCAAGCAGATATAGCAAGTATAAATAGTGAATAAAGTAATACAAATATTAAACAGGTTAAAAATAGAGAGAATGAACCAGACACCAAGAATTTATAGTGATTCGGCTTCTTTCAAGCCTACTCCACTCCTCAAGTTTTTTTTTAAGAATTTTCACTATGTAGAATGCTTCATAGGCGCATTCAAAATCTTACAACCTCAAGACTTCCCTTGAGTAAACGAATATTTACGGGCACATTCAAAAACCTATAACTGCTTCAACGTGATCTTATGAAAATAATTTTCTATTTTCTTCTAATCACTCTTGAACTCTTTTTTTATGAGATTTACTCACTCATTCAAATAATAAATGGTAACTCACCCTTGAATACAATAAATGAAGTGGTTAAATGAGAAACACCAACTCTCTTTACAAAAATTGAGTGACAATAAATGAAGAGGTAAAGAGAGATGAGGAACAATAGCTAGAGTTCAGCAATAAATAAAAGCTTTAAGATTTTGAGTTTGAATCAAGTAATAGAACAGTGATTGTAAGTCTCCAGAGAGATTAAATACTGATGAGTAACTCCTTATATAAGCTCTTGAGTATTCATAACCGTTGGAGGTAGGTGAGAGCATTAAATGCCAAAAATTCAACCATTGAAGTCTGCCGCAAATTTAAATTTTCGTCGCAGGGGTCGACATAAAGGTTTTTGGGTCGACACAAAATGTCTAGGGCAAGGATCTTCAAGTGATTGGGTCGACTCAAATCTTTTGAAGTGTCGACACAATTTCTGCAATCTTCTTCACTAATACAACGGTATCAGCACAAATGGATATTGTGTCGACTCATTTGAACTTCAACATCCGGGAAAGGACAATTTGTGTCGACTCAAATCTTTTTGGTGTCGACACTAAAATTCTGCATGAACCCTTAGGATATTTGTGTCGCCTCATTTAGACATTGGTGTCGACACTAAAATTCTTCAGGCAGGCTTGGGATATTTGTGTCGACTCATTTTTAATTTTGTGTCGACACTCAAAATCTGTAGGTGGCCTCGGTACTTTTGTGTCGACTCATTTGACATTTGTGTCGACTCAAAGTTTCGAATAACAAAAGTGAGTAACCACTTTTGTGTTCTTCAACGACAAGTTAAGGTGTTAAACCATTTGTTAAAAGGTATTGATACACTTGATATCTTCAAAATATACTTTGTCTTAAACTTTTGACTCAATTATCAATTGGGTTCAACACAAAATATTCTCAAAAATATTTAAGTATTTTAATCTTTTTGAGAGATAAGTCATTTCTTTTGGCTAAAGGTGTCAACTCATTTGTTCAATATGTCCCAACACTTTCTTTTTGAAAATTATAAATATTATTCTTTTAAATTCATTTATTCTTAGAAAATAAATTATGAAAATTATCAAAATTAATATAAAAAGCTCTTGGGCTAACAATCTCATATTTTTTATGATTACAACCATTTCAACATTTTTTAAAAAACATTTGAAAAGATTTTCAACAACGGTTCCTTTATCGATATGCCTTCAACAAGAATATGTATTCGTAAAAACTAGGCATTCCATCAACATGATAGTATACATTTTGAAGATAATTTGCAATATAAACTTAGAAGTATTCTAAGTTTATTAAAAATTTGTGCATCACAACAATTATATGCAAAGTGATTTTTCTAAAATTCAAATAGTCGTACATATAGATGAGCTATCAAAAGAAATTTATCATACACAAATATTCATCCATAAGTATAAAAAATTTAAACCATTTAACCAAACCATTCAATCACAACAACAACAGAAAATGTATGTTTAACAAATACAACTTCTCCTTCAATATCAAAAACTACTGAATGAATGTTTTGTTACTTCTTCACTTCACTTTCTCACTTTCTCTACCTCTCCCCTTTTGAAAACACCAAAAAAGGGTAATCATTAGTCGTCCATGAATTTTTAAAATTGCTTCTTCACTTCAACCTTTTGTTTGCTCGCAGAGGCTCGTTCCTTGGACGATTGAGCTCGTTCCTTGGACGATTGAGCTCATTCATCTTTGGCTTCTGCTGCTACTACCATGGCTTCAAAAGTGGCAACCAAAACAAGATCTGCTTCATGCTTTAAACGTGCAGCTTTCTCTTCTTTGGTCTCTTTTGCCTTGAACTGCTTGCTCCAAGCTTCACGAATCCATTGAAGATGTTTCTCAACTTTTTGAGAGTTGGCATGCACGGTTGTAATAATTCCCTAATCATATTCCTTCCTAACCTGCTGTAGGATTGCCTTATTGCAATTTACTATGGAGACAATGCTGTCAACCATGGTTTTGCAAAGGGCTCTCCTAGCATCCGTTGCATTCTCAACGTCACACCGAAGGCCACGGTTGGTTTTATCTAAATGCTTAACTTTTTTAGATAAGGAAGATACGGTGCGATTGAGATCAAAAAAGTTTTGATCGACCTTATTTTGGAAAGAGGTCAAGGAAGAGGATAAATCTTTAATCAAGGAAACAACCTCAGAAAGATCAATAGTAAGAGGAGCATATGAAGAGACAGATGGAGTAGATGGAGCATGAACATGTGTAGAAGGTGGAGGAGGAGGAGAAGGAGGAGCATGAAAAGGACCAATAGTGTCTGCCCTAGTGGTGGGTGGAGCAGGAGAATCAAAGTCAACACGAATAGAAGAAAATTCTCGAGATGCAGATTGAGGGCGAGAGACAAATGGTGTTCCCCATCTGGTGGTTCAGACTTCGTCAACTTTCGAGATTTGCATATACTTCAGTGTCGAAGCACCATATAAATCATGTTTTGAGAATGGGACCATCTTCTTTATAGATAAGTCTACGCCAAAGTGGCAAAAGACCCAGGTCAAATACATAGCATGTGGAATGGAAGAATTTGACTTGCTATGCGATTGCAACATGTCATAAATGAACAAGAAACCTAAGTCTAGGTTCTTTTGTTCCAGGATGCATCACATGATAAAAACATGCATGTAAGCAACATCACTGAATTTGCCCATTTGAGGAAGAAAAATATGGTTCACCATATGATATAAGATTCGCATCTCTGGCTTAAAGGAGTTTGCTTCTAAGGACTTAGAGAGGTCAATCTCATCATTCTCAAAAATGTTTCTCACAGCATCAGAAAAATAGAAACCATCAATGTCAAGGGGTCTTTTGTTGCAAGGAATACAAATTTCACATTCTGGAATACGAAAGATTTCATTTATTTATTTTTTTTGGTAAATAACTGTGATATAAAAGAAAAAAAAATTACATGTTTACAAGGGACAAACCCCAGTCCTTACAAACCCAAAACAAAAAACAAAGAAAACAACAAAATTCAAAGCAACACAACCTGGCTTTAGGCAAAGCCGAAACCAAAGAAAACAAAACTGCCAAAGATCGGTGCCCCGGACATAACTGAAAATAGTAATGATCAGGGGGAATCAAGAGCATATAATAAACCCAAAACAAGCAGGATTAACCAGCAACAACCAAAAGAAATCAAAGGCCATATTCCAAAACAAAAAACCTGTCCACGTAATTACATCCAGAAGCAAGCTAAGCCACATTTGGAGAGAATCATGCCCCACCCAGAAGCAACAATGCCGCCCCCCAGATGATGCAGTAAAAACACAATTAAACCCACAAAAGGAGCAAGAGGACTCCCACTTCAGCCTACACCTTGCAGCAACCTTCAAAAACCGCATAACACTATCTAATAGATAATCTCTGTGCAGCAGTAAGCATCACCCTAAAGGCAATTTCACCCATACATTATACAGCCACAAAGCAGGAAAAACTGAGCATCCTTCCAAAACAAACCAAACCTGTATCGCCACCTGAAACAGTTGGAAGGATCTAGGCATGGTGAACTAAAGAGAAATTCGCAATCCCAAAATTGGCCCCATCAAACATGACCTAATTGGAGCTATGACAGGATCCTGAACACACACACCCGAATATACACACACACCCATAGTCCCTACACAAGCCGTAAGGGAAGGCTATATACCAAAACAAAAGCAATTTAGTGAAAAAATCTACACAGATTAGTTGTAGCCAACAAAATAAGGATACCAGCAATAACAACCCACCATAGCTGGAAAAAATTCCAACAGGGGCAAACTAGCATAGCCCCAAGAAGGCATCCACAGCACAGAAAAAAAAATCCAAACAGAGACAAAGACCTAACCTCACAAGAAAGCATAGCAAAATAAGGTATATGCTATGAACACCCCTCATAACTAGGGATAAAAAACCTAGAACAAGGGATATAACCTGCAGGGAAACAAAGGCCCGCGGCACATCAAGGCTGCTACCTCCAATGAAAGATCAAGCCTGAAGCAACCGAGTCTTCTTTTTTTTGGGAGCAGGCAACCAAAGAGACCTGAACACATCAACCAGGAAAATCAACTCAAAGAAAGAAAAATAGGACACACGCACCCTAAAAGAGATGAACATCAAGCAGACTAACAGAAGAACTCAGCACTCCAAAGAAAAGAGGACTAATCTCACAAAAACAACCAGAAAAGTGTATAGCTCAAACTCCAAAAGGAAAAAGAAGCAAGTCTCACTAAAGCTCCGCTGGAAACAACTCTGCAAAAGGAACAGAATAGTTCAAATGAGTTAGAAAACCTCTCAACACTCTCTCAAATATAGGTGTATCACTCAACGCTCTAAAAAAATATCCCAAGGCTCACAGCTCCTTAGAATCTCCACAAAGATCTGCACAAAAACAACCAATGAGAGTACAAAGTAAAGGACTATATTACCACAGGGCAACAATGGATTAGCGCCCTTCGCACTTCAAGCACCCGGCACTGTAACAAAAAGAAGGAATTAGTCATAAGGATCAAAGATGGAGTTCAAAAGACTCCATTCCCCTTGGATAGCCAGATTAGTAGCCGATATAGGGATGTTACATCTAGATGAAACCCGACCTCTAATAAGCACACAAATCTCCTTGACCACAAACTTATAATCATGCTTGGAATCGCAAAATTTACGCATGTTTCGCTCTCTCCACATACAGTAAACCGACGCAAACAAAGCCATCTTCCTAATCATGGAGGTCAAAGACTGACCACTAACACTCGAGGCAAACTAGTTCCACCAACCATCCCAAGAGGATTCAGACCGAACTAACCCACACTTCGCAAGGATACCTTCACACACTTTAGAGGAAAAATGGCAGATAAAGAAGAGGTGATCGTGGGTTTCCAAGTTCCCCGAGCAAAGGCTATACTGAAAATCACAGTTTAAATCAAACATTCTTAGCCTATCGCCAGTATTAAGGCGACCCCTAACCGCTAGCCAGAGAATAAAACTAGTTCTAGGAATATGATGCTTAAACCACACCATGTTACACCAGATAGGTTTAGGCTGGTGAACACGGATCTCCTCATACAAAGCCCCAATGGTGAATTTACCACCGGAAAGAAGCCAACGGATACTATCCTTTTTGGTTGCATCGGGAGCAAACTCAATCTCACAGGCCAACTCGATCAGATCTATGGAAACAGCCGAAGGCCATTTCCAAGCACTACCGTCAACAATAGATTTCACTTTAGCCAAACGGTCCAAACCCAAGTCATAAATAATTCTAGGGCCCCTATCCTCAACAATAGACCCCCACGGGTGCCAGGGGTCCAACAACAACAGAAAAATGTCTTCCCCATTCCCGATTTCGTACCGCACAAACCCCTTAATGAGAGGGCGAAGCTGAAGCAACTCGCGCCAACACCAAGAGGCCGATTGGGGGATTTTTGCCAACCAGAAGGATTCACTCCTAAGAATATTAGATTTAATCCACATGCACCACAAGGAGATGGAGACCCTATGAGAAGAAACCAGTTATGCTTAGCAACCGCGGCCTTATTCCAGGTGATAAGAGATTTAATCCCCAGGCTTCCTTCCCTCTTAGGGACACAAATCTCATCCCAGGCAACCTTAGCCCCGGAGGATTTCATTTCAGGACCACTCCACAGAAAAGTTCGCATCAGGCTCTCAACTTCCCAGAGGACTTTCTTAGGGAGGATAAACAAAGATGCCTAGTAAACTTGCATAGAGAAAATGATAGAGCCAAGCAGCTGTAAACGACCCGCATAAGAGAGGTACTTACTAGTCTAAACTTGGATACGCTTAGCAATCCTATAAATGAGAGGGCGACACTCTTTGTAGGAGAGCTTAGTGGTTATCAAAGGGACACCAAGATAGTGCACCGGAAGAGAACCCTCTCTAAAACCAATAGTGTCCAAAATGTCACTCTTCAACGTATTAGAAACCCCAGAGAAATAGATATCGCTTTTAGCCAGACTATGGGACATACCCAGCATACTCTTAAAAGAGTCCAGAACTTTCCTAACAACACTAACCGATTAGACATCAGCCCAAGAGAAGACCACAAGGTCATCGGCAAAACAAAGGTGGACAATTTTGTCCTTGCCACATCTCCAATGATATTGGAAGGGCATCTCCTCAGTGTATCTAGTAAACAAACTGGATAAAACTTCCACGGCCATAACGAAAAGATAAGGAGAAAGAGGATCCCCTTGCCTGAGACCTTTTTTGCCACGAAAAATGCCATTCAGCTCCCCATTAATGCTAACGGAGTAGCTAGGAGACGTCATACACTCCCTGATCCAAAGAATCATCCTTTCAGGGAAACCCATACAAAGTAAGGTGGTGAGCATAAAGTCCCAGCTGACATTGTCATAGGCCTTCATGATATCAGCCCTAAGGGCACACCTAGGACCCCTATTGTGCTTGTGGTAGTCACGTAATAGCTCTTGGGACAAGAAGATGTTGTCTGCTATGCGTCTATCTTTGACAAAAGCTGATTGGGAAGGAGAGATAACTTCATGCAAATGATCCTTAGTCCTGTTTTCAATAATCTTAGATATGCACTTATAAATGGTATTGCAACACGAGATAGACCTATATTCTGTCACAAAGGGTTGGGAACCTTAGGAATCAAGGCAATAAGAGTTGTGTTAGCTTCCTTAAGCATGTGACTCGACTCAAAAAAACATCGAATGGCCTTAGTAACATCAGCCCCAACAACCTCCCAGGCATCTTTAAAGAAGCTAGTTGAGAACCCATCAGGACCAGGAGCTTTATTGGACTTAAGCGACCACATAGCTTGCTTAATCTCCTCATCAGTAACCTCAGAGTCCATACGGGCAACACTATGACAAGACAAACTGTTCTTAATAACACCCCTCAACTCGGTTTCAACCACTCTCACCTGAGTAGACTCGATACCTAAAAGGCCCTAGTAATAATCAACGATATGCTCATAGATACTGGCCCTATCATAACAGAGGGATCCATCCTCTCTAGTAACCACCGAAATCCGAGATCTATTCCGTTGGGCATTGATGGATTTGAAGAAAAACTTAGAATTTTGGTCACCCAAGTTAGGCCATTGGATACGCAACTTTTGCTTGAGGAAACTCCCCTCAGCAAGACTAAGCTCTACAAAGGACCTATAAGCTTCCATCTCCTGGTTGAAGAGTAACATATCATGAGGATCTCTATCCAACTGCCGTTGGAGGTTTTCAAGGATAAGTCTTTGGCTCTGAACCCTACCCGACAAGTCACTATATGACTCTTTGTTCAACTGCTTCAACTTACCCATAAGCAACTTAAGCTTCTTGCAAACAACATACATCTCAGAGCCATCAATTTGCTCATTCCAAACCTCAAAGGGAGAAACTTAAGGCTTTTGGCCCAGAAGTCAAAATATTTAAAAGGTTTAGACACTTTGGGCTTGTCAAGATTGAGCAAAATTTCAATACGGGAATGATCCAAGAGGCCAGGGGGACAAAAGAGAGCACTGGAGTGGGGGAAAAGGATACCCCAACTATCATTCACCAGGGCACGGTCAATTTTAGCTTTGATAAAATCCGCACCCTTTTGATTATTAGACCAGGAGAACTGAAGGCCACTATACCTAAGGTCATCCAACTCAGCCGTAAAAAGATAATTATTAAAGTCATCCATGTGCCCCGGCCATTTAGAGCAACCACCCATCCTTTTAGAGGGATACCTAACAGCATTGAAATCACCAAGAAGTAGCCAGGCAGATTTATCTAAGCCAGGAGCTATCGACTTGATTTTCTTCCAAAGCCCACCCTTTCAAGATACGAGTTAAGCCCATAAACAAAAGTGACCCAAAACTCGACTTTTTCCTCAATTAAACCCACCTTACAATGAATCCATTGAGGGGATCAAATAAATCTCAACACCATTCACCCACATGGTGATGGTGGTGGTGGAAATCAAGGAGACATGAAAGTGAGCATAGAATAATTTAACGAGTGTGGGATATTGGGGTTCATGGATTTGTAAATATCTCTCCCACCCGAGACTGGAGAAAAGATCCTTGAATCACATTTCTATAGAGTTGAAAAAAGCAAAATCTACACTATGACCAGGAATAACTTTTCGATTTACAAAGGAAGAAAAATATAATTGTTGAAATTTGGAAGATTTGAAACTTACGACTTTGGACTTTGCAACTTCTACTGTCGCCGTCACCATTGCCGTCGTGGTGGTCGTTTTCTTCTTTTTGGATGCCCTAAGGTTGGAAGAACCCGTTTCGCTGGTGTGTTTAGCCCCTTTTTGCATTGTCTTCGGTGGCATCTTGTTCGATTTGATTGAGATTTGAAGAGAGGATGAAGGTGGAGACGAAGAGTTGACACAATTTTTGAAGGGAGAAATATCGCAGGAGACGAACGATTTTAAAGAGAGAGGGGGAAACGATGCGATGTGTGGGGTTAGTGCCTCTTATAAAGTCATAAAGATTTATGTCGACACAAATGTCATTTGGGTCGACACTTTTCTTCGCGAGTGTGGGTGACAGAGAAAAAAATTGTGTCGACACTTTTTCAGAAGATGTCGACACTTTCGGTTATTTGTGTCGAATTGGGTCGACACAATTAAGATTTAATTCGACACAAATTTACCGAGAGTCAGACAACCAATTTGAGTCGACACTGTATAAAAAGGGGTTAACACTTTTCTTTGTAGTGCCACTTCTATAAAGTTTTGGGTCAACTCAGCACACATATGTGTCGACACTTTTTCAAATGATATCGACACTTTTCACACATCAATGAAGAATATCAAAAGCATTGAAGTGCATTGAAAAAACATGGTTAGTATGGCATATTAATCATGAATTAGGAGCACACAACATACCAAGTTCTCTTCTAATATAGCATATTCTTTTTCATTTAAGGGTTTTGTGAAAATGTCAGCTAGTCAGTAATTTGTGCCTATGAATTCAAGTTCGATATTACCTTTTGGCACATGATCTCGTATAAAATGATATCTAATCTCAATATGTTTGGTTCTTAAGTGTTGTATTGAGTTCTTGGATAAATTAATTGCACTTGTGTTGTCACATTTTATAGGAATATGATCTAAACAAAAATCATAATCCTCTAATTATTGTATCATCTAAAGAACTTGTGCACAACAACTTCTAGCTGCAATGTACTCAGCCTCGGCTGTAGATAAGGCTACTGAGTTCTGTTTCTTGCTAAACCAAGGGATTAGTGAGTGTCCTAAGAATTGACAAGTCCTACTTATACTTTTTCTATCGACTTTACAACCAGCAAAATTAGCATCTGAATAGCTAAATAACTCAAAGGTTATTCCTCTAGGATAGAACAATCCTAGATTTTGTGTACCTAAAAGGTATCTAAAGATGCACTTAACAGTGGTCACATATGATTCTTTAGGATTTGATTAAAATCTAGAACACATGCATACAGTAAACATGATAATTGGATGGCTAGCAGTTAAATATAATAGAGATCTAATCATACCTCTATATTACTTTTCATCTACTGCTATACCATCTTCGTCATTGTCAAGCTTTGTTGTGGGACACATCAGAGTTCCCATAGATTTTGCTTTCAGCATATCAAACCTCTTCAATATGTCCCGTGTGTACTTAACTTGATTGAGGTAAATTCCTTCTTGAGTTTATTTGATTTGAAGTTCAAGAAAGTAGTTGAGCTCACCCATCATGCTCATCTCAAATTCTTCTTACATACACTTAGCAAAGTCCTTGTAAAGAGATTCGTTAGTTGAACAAAAAATAATGTCGTCTACATAAATTTGGACAACTAGCATATCATTTTCTTGAGACTTGATGAAAAGAGTGGTATTAATTTTTTCTCTTAAAAATTTATTTTCAATCAAGAATTTGCTTAGCCTTTCATACCATACTCTAGGTGCTTGCTTTAAACCATAAAGAGTCTTGGTAAGTTTGTAAACATGGTTTGGAAAATCTGAATTTTCAAAACTAGGATGTTGTTTCACAAAAATTTCCTCCGAGATGAAACCATTTAAAAAGGCACTTTTGACATCTATTTGATAGAATTTAAAGTTTTTAAAGCATGTAAAAGCAAGTAACATCCTAATGGCTTCAAACCTAGCCACAGAAGCAATAGTCTCATCAAAATCGATGACTTCTTCTTAATTGTAATCTTGAGCTACCAATCGAGTTTTGTTTCTAAGAACTACTCCATTCTCATCTATTTTGTTTCTAAAAACCTATTTTGTACCGATGATAGTGTGCTCCTTAGGTCTTATGGCTAAAGTTCAAACCTTATTTCTTTCAAATTGATTGAGCTTTTCTTGCATAGCCAATGTTCAAAACTCATTGTTTTCGACTTTCTCAAAATATTTTGGTTCAGTCTAGAAAAGAAATGCTAAATTACCACAAACATTTGTAGAGAGGATCGAGTTTTGATATCTTGAGATAGATCACCAATGATAAGATCTTTTGCGTGACCATGAACATACATCCACTTCTTAGACAAATCTGAATTTTCAAGAGTTGAAGATCTAGAGCCTGTTGGATTTCAATTTGTTGAGAATTTGAAATTTTCTCTTGATTTGGTTCTTCTTTTTTTTTTATGAAGATATCTTCAACACATTTTTTTAGGTCTACTAACTTCACAAAAATCTTTTGAAGAACCAAGATTATCTTCATCAAAAATAACATGTATAGATTATTCAACAACTATGGTACTTTTGTTGAAAACTCTATACACTTTTCTAGATATTGAATACCCTAAGAAAATACATTCATTAGATTTTGCGTCGAACTTGCCCAAAAGTTCTTTGTCGTTGTTCAAAACAAAATATTTGCACCCAAAGGCGTGAAAATAGCTGATATTAGATTTTTTTTCTATTCCATAACTCCTATTGGGTTTTCTTGAGAGAAGCTCGTATCATAACTCTATTTATGATAAAACAAGCCGTATTGACAGCCTCGGCTCAAAAATATCGTGGTAGATTATTTTTACAAAGTATGGTTCTAATCATTTCTTTTAATATCTTATTCTTTCTCTCAACAAACTCCTTTTTGTTGAGGGATTTTAGAAGCAGAGAAGTTATAGTTAATCCCATTTTATCACAAAATTTTTCAAAATTTTTGTTTTCAAATTCTGTACTATGATCACTTCGGATACTTATGATTTGTAAATTTTTTTTATTTTGAACTCTCCGAGACAGTTTTGCAAAATAGGCAAATGCTTCATTCTTATGAGCTAAGAATAGCACCCAAGTATATCTAGAGAAATCATCTACAATAACAAAGACATATCTCTTACCTCCAATGCTTAAAATCCTTGTTGAACCAAATAAGTCTATGTGCAATAGTTATAATGGCCTAGAAGTTGAAATCTCATTTTTGGAATGAAAAGAACTTCTAACTTGTTTGCCTTGTTGACATGCATCACACACTTTGTCTTTTTCAAATTTGATTTGGGGTAACCCAATCACCAATTCTTTTTCCAAAAGTTTAGAAATCAAGTTCATGTGTGCATGTCTAAACTTTCTATGCCACAACCAACTATTATCACTTAAGGCAGCTAAGCACTTGATGTCATTTTTAAAAAGATCATTTAGAATAAATGTATAAATATTTTCATGTCTATGACCTTCAAAAATAACTTTATTATTGCTTGAATCTTCAATAACACACTTAACACAATCAAAGACAATCTTGTGACCTTGTCACAAAGTTGGCTTATGCTAAGAAAGTTATGTTTCAAACCATCAATAAGCAAAACATTTTCAATAGAAGGGGAATGAATTTTACCGATACAACCAATTCCTATGATTTTTCATTTGCTATTGTCGCAAAATGTTATAAATCCACCATCCTTTGATTTGAGAGATGCAAACATAGATTGATCGCCTATCATGTATCTTGAGTAAGCGCTGTCAAGATACCACATGCTTTCATTGAATGAGAACTTAAAACATACCTGCAAGAGAATTAATTTTTGATTTTTGGTAGTCAAATTTTATTAGGTCCTTTGGAGTTAATCCCTTGAGAATGTGTTCCCTTAAAAATGAAAACATGTAGCATTTTTATGATTTGAAGATACTTTGATAAAAATATTGCTTAAAAACTTTTATTTTTTTCTTTGGTTTATACCCAATTTCAACTTTGTCAAAAACACATTTTTGCATGCCAAGAATTTGCTTAAGTTGTTCTTTACTTGAATGAACTTGTAAATAATTTTTGTAAAGTTTTCAACCTTTTCAATCAAAATTTTATTTTCATCCTTTAAAATAGAAACTTATTTTGATAAAGTAAGTTTTTAACTTTTCAAAGTTTCAATTTCACTTGAAGAGAAAAGAACCAACTTTCTTAAAATAGAGTTCTTAATACCCATTTTTCTCAATTCATCATGCAAATTTTCAAATACATTTTGTAGCTCATCTAGAGAGAAAGAGTCATGGGTTACCTCATCATCTTCTTTATCCATGAGGCATCGATTTGCAACTTCGTTCTCTTTTTTTTCGTCTTCGAAGCTACTGTCATCACTTTCACCCCCACACAGCTATTATAGCCTTCTTGAAGCCCTTTTTGAATTGCTTCTTAAGCAAATGACATTCAGCTTTGACATGTCCAAACTTCTTGCACTTGTAGCAAATGATTTCCTCTTTCTTGTAATCGTTTTTGAATTTGCTAAAGTCGCCTTTAAATTTGGTAGGCTCACCTCGGTGTCCTTCCTTCTTGAAGAACTTTTTTCCTCCTTATTTCTTATTTCTAAGAAACCGTTTAAATTTCTTTCTGATGAGGGCCATGTCTTCGTTCTCATCACTTAAGGAATCTTTGTCAAATCATGAGTTGAGGATTTAAAGGCAATGCCCTTCTTCTTTTTATTATCATCCTCATCGTCCATCTTTATGTTCATCTCATAAGTCATGAGAGATCCAATAAGTTCTTCTAAGCTAAGAATATTGAGGTTTTTAGCTTCTTAGATAGCTATGACCTTAGCTTCCCAACTCTTAAGCATACACCTAAGAATTTTTCTCACCATTTCTACATTGGAATAAATCTTACCAAGAGATTTTAGTTCATTTATAATATCAGTAAAGATTGTAAACATATCAGATATGGTTTCATCATATGCTTCATTTCAAATAACTCATAATTATGCACAAACAGGCTTATTTTGGACTCCTTTACTTGGTTAGTACCCTCATAGGTAACTTCAAGTTTATCCCATATTTCTTTTACGGTGTCACATGTAGAGATCCTATTGAACTCATTTGGGTTAAGTGAGCAATATAAAAGATTCATAACTTTTGCGTTCTTTTGAATTTTTCCAATATTATTTTCTGTCCATTTAGCTTCAGGTTTAGGAACAATTGCTCATTCAACAATTTTGGTAGGTATTTTGGGTCCATTAATGATAACGCACCAAAGGTCATAGTCTACGGCTTGAATGTAGATTCTCATTCTAGCATTCCAATAATTATAATTTGTTCCATTAAATAATGGAGGTCTATTGGTCAACTGAGCTTTGAAATGGATAGATCTGATGCTAGTCGTTGCCATATAAACTCTTAAACTATTAAGTCAAAAACAAGAGCCCAAACTCTGATACCAATTGTTAGTTCTAGGCAACCTAAGAGGGGGTGAATTGGATCTTAAAAAATTAATAAAAATTTTAAAATCTTTTCAAAAACCTTTTAATATTTCAAACAGATATAGTAAGTATAAACAGTGAATAAAGTAATGCAAATATTAAAAAGGTTAAGAATAGAAAGAATGAACCAGACACCAAGAATTTATAGTAGTTCGATTTCTTCCAAGTCTACATCCACTCTTCAAGATTTTCCTTGAGAATTTTTACTGTGTAGAATGCTTCACCGGCGCATTTAAAACCTTACAACCTCAAGACTTCTCTTGAGAAAACGAATGTTTACGGGCACATTCAAAAGCCTATAACTGCTTCAACGTGATCCTATGAAAATAATCTCCTGTTTTCTTTTAATCACACTTGAACTCTTCTTTGATGAGATTTACTCATTTACTCAAAGGATAAATGGTGACTTACTCTTGAATACAATAAATGAAGTGATTAAATGAGAAACATTCACTCTTTTTATAGAAATTGAATGACAATAAATAAAGAGGTAAAGAGAGAGGAGAAACAAGAGTTAGAGTTCAGCAATAAATGAAAACTTAAAGACTTTGAGTTTGAATCAAGCAATAGAACAGTAATTGTAAGTCTCCAAAGAGATTAAATGCTGAAGAGCAACTCCTTATATAAGCTCTTAAGCATTCATGACCGTTGGAGGTAGGTGAGGGCATTAAATGCTAAAAATTCAACAGTTGAAATCTGCTGAGAATTTAAATTTTCGTCACAGGTGTCGACACAAAGGCTTTTGGGTCGACACAAAATGTCTAGGACAAGGATCTTCAAGTATTGGGTAAACTCAAATCTTCTGAAGTGACGACACAATTTCTACAATCTTCTTCACCAACACAATGATGTCGACACAAATGGATATTGTGTCAACTCATTTGAACTTCAGTATCTAGGAGACGACAATTTGTGTTGACTCAAATCTTATTGGTGTCGACACTAAAATTTTGCAGGAACCCTCGGAATATTTGTGTCGACTCATTTGGACATTGGTGTCGACACTAAAATTTTTCAGGCGAGCTTGGGATATTTGTGTTTACTCATCTTCAATTTTGTGTCGACACTCAAAATCTGTAGATGGCCTTGGTACTTTTGTGTCGACTCATTTGGCATTTGTGTCGACTCAAAGTTCTGGATAACAAAAGTGAAGAACAACCTTTGTGTCGACACAAATTTAATTTGTGTCAACTCATTTTAAGTCCTGAGAGTTTCGGCTCTTTTGTATTAACACAAAATTCATTTGTGTCGACACTAACTTTTAATACCTGAAAACATCTTTAAAGACAAGTTAGGGTGTCAAATCATTTGTTCAAAGGTGTTGACACACTTTAAATCTTCAAGCATATTTTGTCTTTAAGTTTTGACTCAATTATCAATTGGGTTCAACATAAAATATTCTCAAGAATACTTAGGTGTTTTAATCATTTTGATAGATAAGTCATTTCTTTTGGTTAAAGATGTCAACTCATTTGTTCAACATGTGTCAACACTTTCTTTTTGAAAAATATAAATATTATCCTTTTAAATCTATTTATTCTTAGAAAATAAATTATAAAAATCATCAAAATCAATATAAAAAGCCTTTGGGCTAACATAAATCAAAAGTGTCAAAAGAGTCGTAGAAGACACGAGTGAGGCATGGTTTAATATTAGCCAGAGATAGAGAGAGAGAGTTATTGTAATCCTTATTGTTCATAGTGAATTATTTCTTCTCGCTCGTGGATGTAGGCAGCTTGCCAAACCATGAATATTCTTGTGGTTTTGTTATTTTTCATATTTTTTATTTATTTTGTACAGATTGAAGCCATTGGTGTATTTTCACTATATTCGATGATTGGTGTTAAAATTTCAACAAGTGGTATCAAAGCAAGGTTAAAGACTTAATTACTCGATTGCGATAAAGATGCCGAACATCAAATGTAAAGTCGAAAAGTTCATCAGCAAAAATAACTTCTTCCTATGGCAGTGGCGGATGAAGCAACTGTTGATCCAACAATGAGTCTCCAAGGCATTACTCAATGAAGCAAAGAAGCCAAAGAACATAACCGATGACGATTGGGAGGAACTTGATGCCAGGGCTATAAGTTCGATTTAGTTAAATGTGGAAGATGAGATTATTCACAACATAATCGATGTGGAAATGGCAGAAGAGATCTTGCAGAAGCTGGAAAGTCTTTACATGAAGAAGAATTTGGCAAACAAGTTGTACATGAAGAAAGAGCTATATGGACTGCAGATGAGAGAAGATACAAACTTATTGAAATATCTCAACGTTTTCAATATGCTCATCACACAACTATCGGGTTTGGAGTAAAGGTTGTTGATGAGGATAAGGTGATATTCTTGTTAGCATTGTTTTTAACATCCTATGATCATAACCTGGTAACAACACTGATGTACAGAAAGAATACTCTTGAATTAGAAGAGGCGACTGGTGCACTTTTGTCAAATGAAAAGATGAAGATGAATGATGAAAGAGATGTAGAGGAACTTTTGTGACCAAGTCTGAGTCAAGTAGAGGAATGAGTAAGTTAAGTGAGCATCCAACAAAAGAAGATCTCAGTCCAAGTCACGTGCAAATAATGATGTGGAGTGCTTCTATTACCACAAAACTGGTCACTACAAGAAGTGGTGCCAAGAACTAAAGAAGCATATGGAGGAAAAAAAGAAAGAAAAAATGTCTTCATAGTCTATCAGTTTTGCCAAGGAGGAGACATTAGACAGTGAAGTAGACAGAGATTTACTTTCAATTTTACCCAGTTTTAATTTTATGTCAAAATCATAGATATTGGATTCTAAATACTCTTACCACATGTGTCCAACAAAAGAGTGGTATGACATGTACAAACCTTACAACAATGGTATAGTTCTAATAGGGAATGATGCATCTTGCAAAGTCATTAGAATTGGTATAGTGAAGCTTAAGATGTTTGATGGAGTTGTGAAGGTTTTAGAGAATGTCAGGCATGTTCTTGGGGTGAAAAAAAATCTGATTTCTTTAGAAACATTAGACTCTTTGGGTTGTGGGTACACAACAAAAGGTGGAGCGAAGGGCTATAGTGATCATGAAGAAGCAAGAAGTTGAAAATCTCTACAGACTTGTAGGGGACGCGGTGGTAAGTGGAGTTACCACTACTACACAGGCAGAGTCCAGCACGAACGGCACAAAACTCTAGCATATGCGACTTGGTCAAAATGACAAGCGTGGTATGTTAGAGCTTTAGAAGAAGAAGAAAGCAACAACCGAGGTGGAGCTCAACCAGAATTGTTCACTTAGTAAATCGGGTGATGGCGATTCGAGTCAACAATAGCAAGAATAGGAAAAAAAGCCAAATATAGTTGTTAAAGGCAGAGAGAAGTAAACTCACAAAGCACCAGTCAGGTTACCTTTGAGGATACGATCAGTTTTGCCCTAACAACAAGAAGTGAAAATCTTTTGTTTTACAAGAAAATTACAAACAACTCAAGTAAAGACAAGTGGCAAATAGCAATGTTAGAAAAGGTGGAGTCACATAGAAGGCTAAGACGAGTTGGTAAAATTGTCCAAAGATAAGAAATCTGTTAATTGCAAAAGAGTCGAGTCCAATAGCGCTTTGGACTTGGTCCATGTTTATTCCTGTTAATGACCAGAGAGGGTGGAGCACTCATACTTGTGAAAAAGGTGTAGGTCGAGGCGACTAACAGTTCTTCAAGATGGTTTAAAAATTCGAGCCAATGTGGAGAATGTTAGGTTTTGTGTCTCGAATTTCGAGATATTTTCATTCGGATGGGCATTCGGACGCCACAGAACAGTGTGTTAATCTAACTTTATTTTAGTGCCGCTTATTTTGGCACGTTAATCTTTTCCTAATTATGCTGCTAATTTTTTAGTTTCCTTAATTGTTAGTCTCGGTGATCAAGAATAACTCAAATTGTTACTTTCCTAATAGGATTTATTTTTTTACCAGAATTATAAACTTTCTACTAGTATAAATCAAAGGTATACTATGAATCGTAGAAAACACGAGAGATGCTTAGAAAAGAAACCAGAAAGTGTAAAGGGTGCTCAGTTTGAGGCCAGAGATAGATAAAAAACTCTTGTAATGCTTATTGTTCATAGTAAATTATACCTCTTCACCCGTGGATGTAAGCAACTTGTCGAACTACGTATATTCTTGTGTGTTTTTGTTATCGTTTGTATTATTTATTTACTTTGTGTAGAGTGAAGCTATTAGTGTGTTTTCCGTTGCATTCGGGAATTGGTGTTAAAATTCCAACACTGTGTAAGAGAGAACACAAACTTTTAGTGAGATTTTAATATTTGAGATTAGAGAATTTAGGTAGGCACAGAGGCCTAAGTAGTTTAGTGGACAACTCTCAAGTGACAAGATTGAAGTTCAATCAACCAGAGGAAAGAGATGAGACAATCTACCAAATTACCTTCTTCAATTCGGAGCAGAAAGGAATGTGTCCAAAACATACAAAGATTGGCAACGAGAAGATAAGGAGGAAGTTGGGTTAGATGAGCGAGTGAATGATTTTTATTCCTTCCCCAACAAAAATTAAAACATCGATTACACATACAGTTGTTGAACAGTTACATTTGGAATAGTCAATGGAGCATAGCAGGATGCCCAACCCAAAACTACAAATAAGGATCTTCCCCATTAATACTTATAAAGAAAAAAAAAAGAAAAAAAGAACCTCTTTCCAGAACCATTCTCTTTCTCCTCCCGTTCCTTTATTGTGCCTACCACACCAGAGACCGATGACGATTATGCTTACCACGCCACTCCTACTTCATGCATGCGCGTAGGGTAAATCTTGCATGCTTGGTCAATCTTGCATGCTTGGTCCCCACGCTCTAGATGCTCTGCTCCTTTAGGACCCGATGGCATAGGTACATCAACCAATCCCATGACAATTAATCAAAACTGCCAAAAAATAAATAAATCAATACACCTTGAGAAGCCATTAATGGAGGTCAGGAGGATTATTGCCAAGAGGCAAGGTGAATCCTACAAAAACATATTTAAACATATATTAATAGATAAATGAATAGATATGCACGAGCGATTTACCTCTAAGAGGCCAGTTTGATTCACAGAATTAAAAGTGAAATTGGATTGAAATTTCCGTGGTCCTATTATTCCACTGTTTGTTTGCAACATGCCAACTTGGGTTAATAATCCATCCGCGAGTGGATGCTATCACATATCCAACTAATCCCGATGAACTAGAGATCCTTGTTAATCCTATGAGATTATAAATCACCTCATTATTAGTTTAACCAATCAAACATGGCTTAAAGGTGTTGACAACTGCCATGACCACATGTCAAACGAAATTTCCAAGGAAAAATTATTATGGTGAGAGACTCCTAATATTCACGAAAAGAAAAAAATGAAAATCAAGAAATGATTTTTTTCCCTTTCTTTATTTAACATAGTACATTGTTGTATGAGAAAAATATATTGAAGTTAAAAATTGAATTATGAATACACAGACACTATGTAACAAGATTATTCTTCTCCAATGAATAAAAGAGTCATTGAACTATGTTTGGTATGAGACGATGAATAATAGAAAAGAAGGGAAATAGAAAAAGAGAGAAGCTGGGAGAAAGAAGGTAAGAAAAATTGACTCTTTTTCCTTGTTTGGTTGACTAAGAGTAAGAGAGGGAAATGGAGGACAGGAAAGTACTTAAAGTTTGTTTTATGTGCATACCTCTTAGTTTGTTTATTGCACGCCCAATTCTTATCCTAAATTTTCCCTCCCAATATCCTCAAATTTGAGAGGAAAGCTTTCCTTTTCAAATTTTCCCCCTCTTATCTTTTCTTATCTTATATTCCAACCAATCAAAAGGGGAAAAAAACAGTTTTTAGTTATATCAACTAAAAACTGTTAGGGTACTAGCAATCAATTTAGTAGTTAAAATATAGCTTTTTTGGCTTTTAAAATTAAAGGAAAGAGATAAGTAAAGCATTTCAAATATGAGGAGGAGAGGGCAGGTGATGTTTAGTTCGATGAGATTTGCCTTTTCCTATTTCCCCCCCAAAAGAGTTATATCAGCTACCTCGCTCCCATGAGTATAATGGTTTTATGGTTTGATTCTTATCATGCTCCTACAATTGGAACTTCAATTTCATTAGAAATCTCAATGACAGAGAAGCCAAAGAGCTTGTTACTCTATTACCATACTAGTGGGTGTATCGTTGAGGCAAGGAGCGGGTGATAAGAGATTGTGGTTTATTCATCCACATGGTGTTTTCTCCTGTAAATCTTTCTTTGATAAACTTGTTAATGATCCAAATGCACCTATGTTTGGCAGTCATCAAACTATATGCTTTGCATATGAGATGCATAAAGTTAAAGTATTTGCTTGTTGATGATCCAAATGCACCTATCGTTTGTTCTAGCATTACCCTATGGCATTGACCTTGGGTGGATGTATTTTCGGTTGGTGAAGTTGGATTAGGTATTGCCTCCTCAATCGTTCATTTGCTAGAATTAATTTTAGAGGGTTTGGCATTAATAACAAATCTCGAGTTCTACGTGTAGTCTGTATGGTGCCATGGGAAACATGCTAGAGAGGAATGCGAGAATTTTTTAAGACATTGTGGCTTTATGAGAAAAGATTCACCATCTTGCTTTTTTGTGTCTTAGCATCTTCGGCGTTCATGAGGATTTCTTTATTCCTAAATGGCAGCTATTAGATAGCTTTGCAACCTATAATTATGTTAGGTTTCCAACATAATCTTTTTTCTTTTTTTCTCTTCTTCATTTACCCTCTCTCTGGAGTTAACAAACCTTGAATGTTTACTAGTCACTTACTTGACCTTCAAGGTCAATACATTGTTGAGCTCCCTCTTGATGTTGGCGAAGATTTTCCATCACCAACCCCCTATGCGTCTTTGAATTTCACAAGGCCATGGCATCTGTAATGTGCTCTCATAATGGAAGTGGCTTCATTCCATCTCAAATAGCACATACAAGTCACAGAATAAATTACATAGAGGGGTTAACATTACAAGGCCTAACACAAACAGAACTGGGGAGAGAGAGAGAATCAAAAGGGTTTAAGATTAGTTAAGGCTATAAAAAATATATGAATTGTGGAGATACTTAGAATCAAAAGGGTTTATAGATTATTTAAGGCTGTGCAAAATATGAAATGTCACCTTAGCAAAGCTAGAAACAAGGGTTAAAACAAATAAGATCTTGCACAAAAACTTAGATCTGCTAGATACACCTAAGACTGACCATTTCCAAAATTTGGTGTTGAATGTTCACCAAAAAAAGAAAAAGAAAAAGGATTTTCAGATTGAAAAGGATGGAGACTTCGAATTAGATCGAATTAGATGAAATACAATAGTGCTTTAAGAGTGTTTATGTGATCATAAGATTCCTATTAAGTTGAATAGTATTGACGTAAGAAGTAATATGATGTGTAGGAATGAAGGTTTCACGCTTAAGAAAGAAACTTGTTTTAAAAGTTTAAAAGTAAAAAACATATGTAGCTAAAATGAGATTTTGAAATGGAGTAGTATTGCTACAAGAAAAGATTTAGCTTGTATTTGAACTAACTTTTTTTTAGGCTTTTTGACTTTTTCTATAAAAAATCAATTGTAAAAATATGTGAAAAAAGTCAACTTAAGCCAAATCAGTGAGTTTTTTAAAAACTTTTAAGCAAAAAGTCTTTAAAAAAAACTAGACTAAACATAGGCTTAACAGGAAATGGGCCCGTTCAAAAGATGTCATAAGCAAACAAATGAAGGACATATCGAAGAGTCGTGCGAGATTATATGGTCATACGTATCATATACCAAAGAGTAATGTGACCAACGTGAAGGGTAGTAGAAGAAATAGAGAAAGATCGAAGAGAACTTGTGTTGAGCCGATAAGAAAGAATATGAATACTATTAAGATTAATGTAGAGAGAGAGAGAGAGAGAGACGGCGAATGAGAGAGAACCCAAAATTAGTGTTAACTCATTTACCACTGTTATTTATATAATAAGACTAAAATACCAAAAGTATAATAATACCCATAACTTAGCACTCCCCCTCAAATTGATGCATAGATATTTATCATTCCCAACTTGCATACAATGGGGTGAAATATTTTACTATTAAACCCTTTAGTAAAAATATCTGCTAATTGATCTTCAAATTTTACAAAGGGCACACAAATTGAATTTTTGCATAGTTTCTCCTTAATGAAGTGTCTATGAATCTCTATATGCTTTGTTCTATCATGTTGTACCGAATTATGAGCAATATTAATGGTAGTCTTGTTGTCACAATACAATTTCATAGGTTTATCGCACTCAATTCCCAAATTCTTTAATAGTACTTAGATCCATAGAAGTTCGTAAATACCATGTGCTATAGCCCTATACTCCGCCTCTATACTTAATCTAGCTACCACTGTCTCCTTTTTACTTCGCCAAATAACCAAATTGCCTCTTATAAATGTGCAATACCCCAATGTAGACCGTCTGTCATCAACTGAACCAGCTCAGCCCACATTTGTGAAAGCTTCTAATTTCATGTGGCCGTGACGAGAAAACAGAAGCCCTTTTCTAGGAGTAGACTTAAGATATCGCAAAATACAATAAGCGTCAAGATGTACAACTACAGGAATCATACATGAACTAACAAATAACCCCCACAGCATAAGCAAAATCAGGTTTGGTGTGAGATAGGTATATTAGTCTTCTACAAGCCTCTAAAATTAACCCTTGTTGATAGGTTCTCCATTATCACTACTGAGAAGAATGACCCCTTCTCTTTCCTTTTTGTCCTAACATATTCGTAAACTTCCAAAATAACCTAACTTTGTCCGGTGAAAAGCAGAGATAGAACCCCTTACCGACACATTTTTCCTGTCTTCAACTCTTTAATGATAACCCGAATAAGATAGGAACTACGGAGATAAGTGACTTTCTGCGATGGCCCTCCACCTCGTAGGGAAAAGTGAAAGAAAATAACAAGCCCTAAACTAAATACCAACTAGTAGCTTATCAACCACCGAATAGGAAGAATCTTTGTCCAACCCTAAATGAATAAATGAAAATGAAAGAAACTTTCAGAAGAAAACAGAACAAGCAACTGATTGAGCGCGCTAACGCGCAACGGCTTTCGCGCTGGGGAAGGATCAAAGAGAAGAATCAGAGTGGTGAGCAGGGCGAGAGGTTAGGAAGCGAACCACCGTCTACGGAGTAAGGTGGGTTCGTCTTCAACACCTTTGAAGTCTTTGGTCCAGGCCTGATTTTGCAAGAGTTCGGGTGAAAAACGAAGGGGAGAATTTTGAATAATTTAATTGTCAAAGTAAATAAAATTAAATAAATAAGTTAAAAATAGATTAACAGAATTGTATTAAAAAATCAGTTATCAAAGCAATTCAGTTATCAAAACAATAGGGTTGAGTTTTCCAATTCATTGAAAATAATTAGTGCAGAGAGAAAGAATCAATTATCAAAGCAATAGGGTTAGGTTTTCCCATTCATAGAAAGTTATTAGTACGTGACGGAGAGAGAGAGAATTTATTACACTTTTTACACACACACCCACACACACACACACACACATATATATATATAAGAAGCTGTGAGAGGGGGAGAGAGAGAAAAAGAGAAAGAGAGGGGAGGCTTGGGCTGGAAGGTTGGGGATCAATCCATTAGTAGAAAAGTGAATACTTTTATACTAATTTTTCTGGTGAGTTATTCTCCTTTCTTGTATTCTTTACCTTTGTTTCTTATTTTATGAAATCTCTTGTTATGAGGCTAGCCTATCACTTTAAGCTATTTTTGGGTTTCATGAAAGAAAATGAATCACGCACTATGATATATATATATATATATATATATATATTTTATTAGAAAAATCAAAGTAATAAAAAAAAAAAAAAAACTTTTTACTGCTTCGTATATTTGTATACATAAATAAACATTTATACATTATATAAATGATATGTTTATATATAGTGAATGGCGGTAGAGGTGACCATCACAGTAATAAAAATAAAAATAAAAATAAGTACTGGGTTTTTTGTTTTTTGCCAATTTGATCAAGTTCACTTAGAGGGGAAATAGGGGCTGGAAGAAGAATCAAATATATATATATAGGAATAAAGCTCACGGAAAGTCGTAATAAGTTTTAAAACATATATTATTTGATAAAATTAATAGTGAAATTTAGTCAAATTAATATTATATTTTAATTCTAATAATTAATGGTCATAATTAGACTAGATATTATAAATTAAATATAAATAAATAAAGATTAACATATTGGAATATATTTTCAAAATAATAGTGAAAATGAAATTTTAGTGGGGGGTTTAAATAGTCTTTAAATGATATCTGCATTAGTGTTAATTAATTGTAATTCTTTTATATGTGTATAACATTAATTGTAGTTCTTTTATATGTGTATAACTCAAGGTGATATATCTCTAGATCAATCCGTTTACAGTGCGTAATACGCTATTTGTATATCAGATGAGTAGTTTAGCATGTTACGTATTTTTTTAAAATCACCTATGTCACCAAATGATTTTATAAAAACAAAAAAAAAATTCAAGAATTCTTTTATATAAAAATATATAAATATTTGTGATGTTCTTCATGGCATATAAATTATTTTTGATTGATTCACATATTACATGGAGCTTTTTGTACACATATATAAGGTGTGATGTATGAGATTCAATTTTGGAACCATGTTAAAAATCCAAGGAACACGCTTTATATGGAGGTGACTCTGGTCGCTAAGGAAAAGGCCCGACTGTGTGTTTGTGGTGACTCTACTGCTCAACGGTTAAGGGAGCTCGGGTGTTGTACGATTACCTGAACTGGATTATCTTAGAGAAAAAACTCAGGCGCCACCCCGTGGTGACTCTAAGTTCAATGTTAGATCCAACACGTCGAGGATGTCCTAAATTTATTTATATTTGGCACTGATTATTTATTTTATTTATGGTTTCTATTGATTATAGATGATCATGTTGTTATCACCACTGTAGTGTTAGTTATTATGATGAGACTTGATACAGTGATTACTTATTACAAACTTCGGGATTCGGTGAATTTCTTCACTAATTGTGTTTAATGAAAAAATGTGAATTTGACAAAAGGAAAAAAAAAAAGAAATTTTATATTATCACGTGATTTTATATTGCAATATAGGCCATGATTACATTTCAATTATAGATACTTTGAATACCCTATTTTAGAACTGTATTCTATTATGTATGCTTTTTTAGAATTGTATTCTATTATGTATGTTTACAATGGGTATCTAGTCAACCTTGTCTCTGAACAAGTAAGCCAATCTTCTCGCCTCCGGGCAAGTAAGCTAATCTCCATACAGGCCGTCAGGCCAATCTCCTCGCCTTTGGGCAAGTAGGCCGCTGGCCATTCTCCAAGTAGGCCACGGGTCAATCTCTATACAGGCCGTCGGGCTAATCTCCTCGCCTCCGGGCAAGTAAGCCACTGGCCATTCTCCAAGTAAGCCGCGGGCCAATCTCTATACAAGCCGTCGGGCCAATCTTCTCACCTCCGGGCAAGCACGATGCGAGCTAATCTCTAAGTAGACCGTCGAGCCAACCCCCTTTTGGGCAAGTGGCCCCTGTCAGGCAAGTAAGCTAGCCCACGACCCACGCCATATCTAATATTAACCTGGTCCTAGGCCCTAGGCTGGGAACAAGGCCTAGGCATCTCCTCGCTTGGGAACAAAGAAGATACGTGGTTTGGAGGCTAGAACTCTAGGGTTTGTCAATGGAGTAGCGTCCAAATAACTCCAAATGACCGGTCATAGAGAGAGATACACCTAATCAAAGACACAGAGCTCCTTCAGGCTTAGAAGCTAGCATCTAGCAGATCAAACCTGCAAACAGCGTGATACGCCGTATGATACCCACCTCAACATATCATACGGGCCACCAGTGCCAGCAGATCATATCTACAGAACCAATGGCAGATAGGACACTCATCGTCCTTAATGATCTTGAAGACACGGGTGTTACCTCCACATCGCCCATAAATGGGTACACTCCCTCCAGAATATATCATTCTCAACCAGATCATCTCAACCTCTCTATATCTCCAGTTGCTCTCCACTGCCACACACTCTCTCTCTAAGGCTGCCCTGAGTTCTCACATCCTCTACCTTCGGCGTCTTCGAGCCACCGTGGTGCACTCCATCTTCCCAGACTTCACTATTCCGGTCTACAACAAAACCCTACACCTACACTTACCATTCACCAAGCCGTCAACTAACGTTGTTTTTAACATTTTCAAGTAATTAGTCAAGGTTGCTAGTGGTGGACTCTGTAGTATCCAATGACCTAACTTTAGTGACCACTTAGGAGTTTTATTTATTTTTGCGTTCTACTTTTAGTCGGTATCATTTGTTTGGTTAGTTGAATGTTACTTAACTGGTGCATAGCTAGTGGGGTTGTTTGTGACCCACATGAACTTTGTTTTGAATTGTATCTCAACTTATTTAATTTTAGCATATGTCGGAGCTTCATGTATATATTTTGGTATTTTCTTTTTATCAATAGGCTTTCGTGGCCTATTAAGTCAAGGCTCATAGTCCATAGTCGGTCATATCTTTAAATTTGGGGCGTAACAATTAGCCTCAATAGGTGAATTTACAAGTCGGCAACCTAACATGCCAACTTCCTCTAAAAGGTTAAGAATATACTTTATTTAGAAAATGAAAATGCCATTATCTGATCTAGCCATCTCAATTTCAAGAAAATATCGTAATGCCCCCAGATCTTTCATCTCAAATTCTTTTCCTAGGCTTGCTCTAAGACGGGATTGCCTCCTATGTATCATTACATGTCACAACTATGTCATTAACATATATAATAAGAATTGTGATCTTATTATTTCCTTACTTGATAAACATAGTATAGTCTGCATGACTCTGTCGGTACCCGAATCTTAGTATAACCATAAAGAATCTATCAAACCAGGCTGTAGGGGACTATTTTAGCCCATATAGAGCCTT
This sequence comes from Heliamphora pulchella, assembly GCA_032270985.1. Classification (NCBI taxonomy): domain Eukaryota; kingdom Viridiplantae; phylum Streptophyta; class Magnoliopsida; order Ericales; family Sarraceniaceae; genus Heliamphora; species Heliamphora pulchella. Next base: position 17,550 of record JAULJZ010099212.1, on the reverse strand, counting down.
TTTCAACTTACACATCTTCCCTTCAGTTACACGAGATGAGAAATCTGGTGGTACATCCATGTATACCGCTTCCTCTAAGTCTCCATGGAGAAATGCATTCTTCACATCCAACTGCTGGAGAGGCCAACACATATTGGCAACACTAGATAAGAATACATGAACTCAGCTCATTTTGGCTACTGGAGAAAAAATCTCCTAATAGTCAACACCATAAGTCAGGGTAAAGCACTTAACAACTAGTCTTGCCTTGAATTTCTCAACTGATCCATCTACCTTGTGTTTTACTGTAAATAGTCATTTACACCCAACTGCCTTATTTTCTTTTGGAAGAAAGACCAACTCCCAGGTACTATTTTTTTTCAGAGCTGTCATCTACTTAACCATAGCATTTTTCCACTTAGGATCCACAATAACTTCCTTCCAACCTTGTGGGATCGATATAAAGGACAAAAACGAGACAAAAACACGATATGGGGCTGATAAAGAGTCATTTGAGATGAAATGAAAAATTAGGTGTTGAGTTCATGTCCTAACGTCTTTTCGAAGGACGTTAAGTTGTAAGTATCAAGATTAACAACAGAAAACTCAGTACTAGGTGGATCAGTGGAAGAGTTTGAACTGGAGGACAAAGTTAGCAACGAGCAAGGTGGCAATGGCCACAAGCAGTCCGATCTTTCGGGCGTCGAGAATAAGTATGCAGATCCGCGCTATCTAATCATCCAGGAACATCCTACAATGTTTCCCCTTACTGGACTCTTCCTCCTCCCCCTCACTAGGAATAAGGTCGTGCTGGGTAAGACTTGGAAAGACTAAACCTTGAGACTCCAGATTATGTTGAATTTGTGTGTCCAATGAAAACATCTCTTCAAGTCTATATGTCCCCCCTGAAGAGATGTCTCAGGCAAGGTTCTGAATATCGTACCGGATAGTATACTGGTTTTCTCATTGATATGGTACGTACCGATACCGATAAAATATCAAGTATCGTTTCAAATTTATCGTTTTAAAATATTTTTTATATAATTTTGAAAAATATTATTCAATAATAAATAATTTAGAATAACATAATTATTTATTTAAAATAATATTTTAATTAATTAGTCAAAATTAAAATTTAATCTTATTATTTATAGTGAGATAACTAATTTAAAAAAGATAAAATTTAACATGTACACTTTTTAATAATAATTTGACTAGTTTTAGAACTCTCCTTTTATACTATATTTAATGCTTGCATTAGAGTATAATAATAAAAAACAAAAATAGAAATAAAAAAATAAGTAAAAATTATTTTTTTTAAATAATTATGGGCCGGTACGTAGCCGATATGGACTGGTACAAACCGGTATTGGCCGGTACGTACAGTACATGCCAGTACAGACCGGTATTTTGACCATTACGGAACCAAGTAATTAGCATATCGATAATGTTCCAAACTAGCTGGTACGGTATACTACGATACGTACAACTATGGTCTTAGGAGAGCAAAAAAATGACCGACTCCGAAACCAAATCTTATATGCAGTATCTAGAAGTAAAAAACTACAACTAATGGAGGGTTACATAGAATGTAGTAGCCATGACAGGACAAGGGCATTTTCCTCTATCTATCGTATGCAAGAAGGCCCCACAACTGTGGGCTATTTGGTTTCACCAGCGATATACTGTAACAACCCGGCTCAAACCCTCGTATTAACGACGGATAGACAACAAGATCTTGAGTCACTGCATGAATAAGAGAAACCCTAATTGATTCGAAATCCTAATTTAACCTAGAAAACCCTAAAAAGTCCAAATCCCCAGAAGAGAAGCTTGAATGCTCAGAGAAGTTTCGAAACAGTTTAAATTAAGTAAATAACATAAAATATAAAATTAAAAATTAAAAATTCTCATAATTAGGTTAAAATGACCATTTTGCCCCTAGTACAGTAAAAAATCTTACAAACCTAAATTTTGACATATGGATATCCAAAATCAGATATTTAGATACAATTAAATAACAAAAGACAAAAAAATAATAAAAATAACAAAAATACCCTTGCATGGTCGGCCACCTTGGGAATTGTGCATAAACAGTTATTTTTTGCCTTTTTAAGCTCAGAATTAAGAAAAAATTGTATAAATTAATTATTATTATGACCCAAAACTTTTTATACAAGTAATATATATAAAAATATAATAATATAGATTAACAAAAGTAAACAAATCATTATTTAAATTTTTCACACAATAAATAAGTCAAAAAAATCAATTCTTGTCAAACTAGCTTAAATTGACTTAAAAGCTTATACCTATTTAATTAATTACTATAAAAATTATGATAATTCATGAAAAGACTAAATTAATTATAAACACACTAAAATAATAGGTTTTAGTAGGATAAGACACCAAAAAGGTACACAAAATTAATATTTTATGCATTTTCTTGCACAAAATAGTACCAAAACACAATTTAAATCCCACATTAATACAAAATCAGCTTTTGAGGCTCCCCAAACAGCCCCAGCTGAAACCCTTGCTGCCACGATCTGAATATATCTCTCAAATAGACCACACTACCCCATGCAACCAATGGGATTTTAGAAAAATTGAAAAATCACTTACACCATAATTATGACCTCACCAACAACTTTTGCTATAAAAATAACACTAATATCACCTATTCTCCTTCTATATTTCGGCCAAGAGATAGTAAGGGAGAGCACCCAAAAATTTTCTAAATGTTCCCAAGAGAAGAAGGAAGAGAAGAAGGAACGAAAAAAGAAGATGAAGCTAGGAAGGACCAAAGAGTGTACTATAAAGCTAAGTCCTAGCCATCCTTCAGCCTTTAGAGCACCAAACAAGTAAGTAAATTCCTTAAACCCTCTGCCATTCTCTCATAAAATATCCCTCAATCCATCTCTATAAAGAACCCTAAGAAATAAAACCAAGATCTCACCCAAAAAGGCGTTGTGTGAATAGATTGGGGACTGTTCATATGAGATTTAGTGTTGTAGGTGCTTGCATGTAATTGTTTTTGAGTTTAATGGAGTTTAACAGCTTGTATAAGTTCTGGAACTTTAGTATGTATGAATACATGACATGCATGCAAAAAAAAATGCATTAAATTTAAACATATCATGAGCTAAATTACCGAAACCCTAAATGGCCTGATTTTTTGGACATATTAACTTTCTGCCACGAACTTTAAACTACCATAACTAATTGTAGAAAAATAATTTAAGTGTGATTTTTATGTCCAGACCTAGTTTTTTAAGTTCTCTTTCATACAAAATTGGTTTAAGGTGATTTCGTTGAGTAGGACTCAACATACACTATTTTTTACCAAAGAGTGTTAGATTCTGACCACTTTGTATTGCAGACATAAAAACCCTAAGTTAGTGAGAACTGAGCTTAAGTCAAAACATAAAACTTGTAGATAACATGTTTATCTTACTGTCCACCAAAAATGAGCCAAAAATATGAAATCCTGATAGGTCAAAACCCTTCCCAAAGTCACTGTTGTGAATCAGTGACTAACAGAGCTCTCTGTCACATATTTTTGTGGGACCAAAAACCTATGTTTTTAATAGCCAAATCCAAAAGTAATTTTCATGAAAAATGTAGCTAACATATTAAACTAGATACTACCCAAAAATTAGCCCAAAATACCCTCGGATGGTCCCCCAAAGGTCTTGAGCATTCTCTGTTGAAAACCGGTTCTGCTAAAGCTTTTTAGGCTAGCTGAACCTATTTTATAAAATGGCCAAAATCATCAATTTGTTCCAAACAACTAGTTTTAGCACAAAACATAAAACTTGTAGGGGACACCTTAAACTAAAACCTCCCCAAAAATCAAACCCATAGCCCTTGACTTGATACCCCAAAATCGAGGCTAACAGAGACCCAAATTCTGCACTTTTCTCTGTAAAGTGCTGAATGATTTTTTCTTAATTAAAATAAATGGCCCATTTACCCTAGGATCTAACCTTAGTGTTAAACATGAAAGTTGTAAAAAATATTTTTATTTAATTTGTGTTCAAAAATCAGAAATTAACTATATGTCTAGGTGCCTCAAAACACTGTTGTAACTTTAAATTTGACGCTTGAACAATTATCCAAATTTGGCTAAGTATATGAGAGGCATGTCAGACTGTAAGACTTAAAGATAGACTTTAAATGAATTATGTGAGTGATTGGTGTATAAAAATGATAATTTGATAAATAGAAACCATGCCGATAGGTTGAAGCCATATCACATAAATTATAACTTATACTTCATATACTTGTACTCTATACTTTAGTGAGTTGTACCTTGTACTATACCATGGTTAGATGCTATGCAACAATCAATTGTACACAAGAAGCATATTGCACATCATGAGCATTCCTACATTTGCATCTTGGCTTATCGGAGTCCCTTTGGTACCTATCATTATGGGTTGGGTTATGTGGAAATCATTCTCTCTGTGGTTTTGAACCCAGGGCGTCCTTGATTGCCAATTTTAAAAATGAATTTAGAGATTGCTTAAGGGGTTAAGCACCATGGGTTCGTCACTAACCTTTTTATTTAGACTTTGGATTGACGTCAAACGAGCATCCTGGTCCTTAATGTGGGACGGTTAGTCCGGATAAGAATGGATAATTTTGGTTGGCCGGCCCCCACGCCGTTGCCATTGAGTAAAACGGCTGAGACATGAAACCAAGACGAGCGTTTACCTTTCGCAACGAGACGAGGATAAGTTTGGTGATCAAATTCCCATAAAGTCTACTCTATAATTCCCGGCGTATAATTCATGTTATGGTTCTGGATGTATGTCAGGTTGGGCATTTGCATCACATTTACTTGCATCGCGCACTTGCACAATTATTTATATATATACTTACCCTGCTGTAAATGTCAAATTTGTCTGTCTCCTTGGCCTTAAATTGTATTAGATTTTATACGATATGCATTGTAGAATATTTTGTTGTGAGTTTGTTAGAAGGTTTAGGAAATTTACTTCTGGGCTTTAGCTCATGGCATTCGTGTCATGGGTGAAGAAGAAAAACTTTTTGAGGAGAGTGTGCTCGTAAAGAAAGAAGATTTCAAAGAACAGGGCGAGTGGCAGGAGCCAGCCGATCCCAACAACGCTGTTTGAAGAATTTGAATTTTCTTTCTTTTGTTCTTTCGTTCAATTTTCCACAGGCATATTGTAATTTTTGTTAAACTCTTTGGATGATTGTAATCGTATTGTATTGTGGACAAGTTCTGAACCTTTAATGATGTAATATTTACCATATGTAACTATGAATGTATGGTTAGAATATCTCTCTTAATTATAATTATGTATGTCCCGACGTGCCCAAAAGACGAGGCGTCACATATACTTAGATACGCCGTGAGCAGCAATGGCTAAACTACATGCACGAGACCAAATCAAATAGTTGCTACTATTCAACTTGATAGGACTTATCTAAAGAGACGAACTATTAGTAGAAGTCCTTAAACGAGTCAATCTATTGTCCTCATGAGCACCAGAAGGCTTTCCTGTAATAGACATGGCCATGGAGAACCAAGGACAAGCAAATACAAGATAAACAGAAGCAAAGAACTATAAACAAATGCAAACCAAAGTAGAACTGAACCACTAGAGAACCAATAATATCCAAAACATCATACCAGATTGCAGCAAAACCAAAAAATTCCAAAGAAACGGCTGTAAACCCTAACTGTCACAACAGAATCATAAAGTCCACAGAACAACCCTTGGTAATTCACAAACACTTAGGAACTTCAAACAATACTGGTCGAGCCTTATCTGAGCCCAAACAGTCCAAAATTTGTCGAAACAAGCCGAAAAAATTTGAAACAAGTCGAAAAAAACCTAGTTGCAGCTTGAAATCAACCACAAATAAACAATAAGGTTGATTCGACCCTTGTAAATCCTTGTAGAACCCTAATCGGCACTCATGAGGGGAGAAGAGACCATCGATCGAGGAAGGAAACCAGCGGAATTGCGATTTGCAAACAAAGAACCCTAATGGTGCCGAAAAAATCGAAGAAAAATATGAAACAAACTAAAAAAGGGGGGCAAATCATTACAATGTTCTTGGGGACCAGTCGATCATCTAGGATTTTTTTTTTAAGGTATAGAACTCAGAAAATAAAAAAGGAAAAACAACATAAATAAAGAGGAAAATAATTGCTAAATCTTTTTTACACAGGATCAAGCTCTGACACCATGTTAAGGTTAATGTAGAGATTGAGAGAGAGAAAGAGAGAGTTATTATAACGGTGAATGAGAAAGCACCCAAAATTAGAGTTAACTCCCTTACCACTGTGATTTACATAATAAGATCAAAATACCAAATTATAATAATACACCTAACTTAACAAATACGATCATTTTATACTTAATCGAGAATAGCACTTCATGACTATCAAGTTATCAACTGAGACTAGAATTCTAAATCACAGTATCGAAATACGTATCGGTATGGGTAATACAACCATGTACCCATTGATATCGGACAATATTACTAATGCATTGAATATCAGTATCGAACATCCAAAATCTTGTTATGTATTTGGCCAATACTACACTTAATGGCCAATATCTAAAATCCTAATCGGCAATAAGTCAGCCTTGTTGAGCTTAGTCAAGTTGAGATTGCATAGGAAGGGCCGACCAAACAAAAACTATATTTCTTTAGTTTCAAAATCCATAATCAACTATAATCATGTGGACTATCTTTCGACATATTTTAAGTAACTTGTGATATATACTCAGCCCTGATTGCCAAGCTAAGTTTTTTGGCATTGGTTAGAAAGGATAAAAAAAGCTAACTTACTAGTTTGTCTCATCCAAAAAAGCCAAAAGCTCATTTTTCTCTATGCATCTCAATACATATCACATCCCAATTAAAAGGAAAAATTGCCTTTTTCACATTTTACTTTTCAATTCTAAGACATATTAGTGAAAGCCAATATTGTTATTTTAGTGCAAAAGGCTAAAAAATCAAAAAACTATATTGCCAAACAAGCTTACCTTGTTAGCTAAATAAGAGAAGTAACCAGATGATCTACGTTGTTTTTATTTTTACTTTTAAGTTAAAAAGGCAAAAAGCCAAACAAATAATAATACTTGTACGGTCAAGGTACAACAATAAATTTCAATTATTTATAATTTTGATAGTATTTGTATTATATAAATACAAAACAAAAAACTAATTTTAACAAATTTTTAATAAATTTTAACAATAAATAATAACTTTCAAGAAATATTGGCATTGGTAAGAACGAATAAGAAAATAAGGAATAAAGAGAAAAAAAAAAAGGAACATATGCTAGATCACAAAAAATATTAACATTATTTGGTAACATCAAGCATATAGTACAACAATGTATTTTGGTTTAGCGATATGTTTTTAGCTTTGAAAGTATTTAAATCACTTTCTAGTCCTCTAACTTATTGTTTATATAAAAAGAGGTAACAAGTTTTTTGATTTTGGTATCCTTGTAATTTTAAAAATTTCAAATAATACCCACTTATGTGTCATTGACACACCCAAAGCGTAACAAAGCTGTATCCAAAAATTAAAATTAGATTCAAAGTCCCCCGTGCTTTTTTGGCATACCGGTACATATTTTTTGAAGCCTCTGCATTAGATATGAAACATAAGGTCGGTGAAAGGTAAGTTACTATAAGAATTGCATCCGAAAAACATATTAACTCCAGAATCCCAGAAGAACTAATAACGTTTCTGAGATTGAATGCAATTTAGTTGATGGGCTTCTCAACTAGTGCAGGCAGCAAGTTGTTGAGCCAAATTTGAACTGCAGTCAGGTTCAAACAAGCAATAATGATAATGTGTTTCTTTGTTTACTATGTGTAGACAACTCAAGAACGACGCTCGTACCAGCGGCTTCACTCCAGTGACACCAGCGCGGCAATGGTATTAGGTGCCAAGACACATTAATCCCAATATGGGAGTAAGACCTACCGATTCACTTAGGATCTCCTTGAGGATAAGTGGATTAGAAGCTAGAGTTGAGATCGTCAAGCTTACTTGGCCGAACTACCCTCGTGAAGTTGACCCCACCTAAACCACTTTAGGACAGAAGGGCACTTAACCATTATGGCCCGACTTTTCACACATCTTGAAGTACGTATCATGGGGACGTTGATGTATTGCAACTACCCCATGATACAAGTACCAATGCCATTAGAAAACAAACATCAAACCTCAAAGAAGTCGAACTAAGGGAGAAAAACCACGTGGTACATGCAAGTTGTCTCCATTTGCCAGTTCAGCCTATATAAAGAGTGCTCATCTATTACACATCACAATCAATAACATCGTCTTATGGTCATTACTACCATCCCCATCTTGGCCTAAGGTCGCCAACTCTCACCTCCTTCCACTTTTAGTGACTCTTGAGCTAAGGCAAGTGCCTTTATTCTCCTAGACACACATTAGTCCATACATTATTCACATTACAGGCGAGTGCCTTTATTCTCCTAGACACACATTAGTCCATACATTATCCACATTACACTCTACTGGGGAGACATATAGCGCTCATTCATCATGAAAAAAAGATCAAACAACCCGGGGAAGCAACCCTCCTACCCTCCTAGCTGGGAAACACACTACTAAAACCCTATAACCCCATCTAACCTCTGAGGTACGAAAAGAGCCCAATGTCTAAACAACTATTCTTGATAAATTTCGCCTAGTCTTGGAAAACATAGCAACCATGCAAACTCAACAAATGCTCATGGATGCACTCCTATCTATATGCAAAGCTGTTTTGTTTCGCGCTCCGCGGGGTACAACCGGTCCAAATGATTTAGAAGAAAACCACAACCACCAGAACCGTTCGCAAACCAATGCCGCCACCAGCTACGTACTAGTTTCAAGGAACCCTACAACAATGAACGGCACGAGAACTACACCTAACTTGCGAGCCCAAACAAATACTACTCCTCAAGAGGTTGCATCTTTGGGGTCGCATCAACACCAACCACAATCAATCCTCAAGATTCCAAACTCACATTGGACATGATCGAGCAAACGGTTCGCGCTATTCTAAAGAAGGAATGGTCACCTGCACCCAACACAGCAAACCTCGACCTCCGCCTGCCATCCCCATTTGAAATTTTGGCCAAACCCTACCCAAAGAGGTACGTAGTTCCCAAGTTCAAAAGTTTTGATGGAGAAAAAGGAAATCCACGAGAGCGCGTATCTCACTTCTCGGACACTTTAGAGGCTTTCAACAAAGATCACAACTTGTGCCCAAGAGAGTTCTCCAAATCCCTCACTGACTTACCTTATACCTGGTACAACAACTTGGTTCCTGGAACCATTCATTCATGGGAAGACTTAGTAAAAAAGTTTCACACTAAGTACTTCTATGTAGAAGAACGACTCGCTACCCATCAACTCATGAGGGAGGTACAGAAGCATGGAGAAGACATGTTATCCTTTTTATACCATTTTCGAGAAAAAGTAGATGACATTCAAGATTTAGCCTATGTTTGGACTATTTTTTTTGGAAATTTTTTTTGCTTAAAAACCTCCAAAAAAATCTACTTGTTTGGCTTCAGCTGGCTTTTCTATATATTTTTACATCTACTTTTATACAAAAAAAGCCAAAAAGCCAAAAAACTTACAAAAAAAAAAAAAAAAAACTAGTCCAAGCATAAGCTTAGTAGTAGAAAATCAACTACTAAAAATCTGCATTGAAGGTATGCACACTAAGTACAAATTACACCTGGTTTATGCTTAGTGGCAAGAAATCTCAGCGAGACGGTCCACATAACCCAGCACAATTCACCAATTACCCATCATCAGTGGTACTACTCTTGGAAACACCCTTGTCGTTATGGTACAATCTATTCCATGGAAGGATTTACCAGATCGAGGTGCCAACCAAAAAGGAAAAAATTCAATGAACCCCCACCTTCACTACCTCTCACAATAGAGGAAGCACAAGCACTCTTGGATGCCTGGGTGGCAGATGAAAAAATCTTACCAAAAATCAAGAAACTCATTCCCAGTGGGGATCAAAGTAAGGCCAACTATTGCACTTATCACTCTTCTCTTCGTCACCCCACCAAAGAATGTTGGGCTCTCCGTAACTTGGTTTGAGACATTTTAGTGAAAGAGACCCTTAAACTTACCCCAACTAATGACATCTTGAAAGACCCACAACCGCGACACAAAGATCATAGCGAACAAGTCTGCATACTATCTCACTTCGAAGAGTTACAAGAACCAACACCAATAAAAATAAGCGAGCCGTTCGTACTAGTTTAGAGTTTAGACCCGCCCCGACTTTGAATCACAGAGAGCCAAGGCATTTCAACGGTTTCCAAGTTCAAATGGCTCTTTAACTAGTTTGGACTATCCCCGGTGACTAGACTAGATGTAATAATTCGTACTTTAGAAAGCAATAAAAAAACGACGTGTCCAATTTAGCTTTTCCGACTCAATTGTTGTAGCTTTTCAGAATAATGTAGTATTTAAAAAGTTATTTTAGATACAATGAAATAATAAAAAAATGTGAAAATACTTGAAATAAAATTCCTAATAAAACCTTACAAATGAAATTTGTATGAGAAATTAATATTAAAATTCACACATTTTCGATAATCATAAAAATTGGGAAACAGATGGTTCGAAAATTCTTTTTTGAATTCCGTCTATACAGTAATTCATAAAATCACATTAAAAATTTATGCTAATTTTTGGGAATTTTTATGAAAACAAAATTTTACATTAAAAACATTTATACGGTATAATTACTCCAATCACCACGTGTCAAAACTATTTTATTAAACTAAAACTTAGAACTTTCTAGTCTTCTGGTGACATGATCTTGGTTCCTTACGTGTAGATGAATTCTTGTTAGGAACCAAGATCATGTTACCAGAAGACTAGAAAGTTAGAGTCAGGAACAAAGAAATAGTTCGGAGCGCGTAAATCCAGGTGAGATTTCTTAGTATTATTTTGAACAGAAATGCATGAATTTTAATTTAAACTTGCTTTATATCCACGTTTTTGAACCATGAGAAAACTTGTGATAGCATGATATTTTATGTTCCGAAGCCATGATGTTTTTTAAATATGCTATTTGGATCTTTTTAAAAGTATGTGAACTTGTGATAGCATGATCTTTTATAATCAAATACTGTGAAATTTTCAAACATGCTATCTGTGCATTTTGAAAAGTATGTGGCAGTGAAAAAAAAGTTTTGACAATGCTATGGTATACGGTTTCAAAGTGCCAAGTTATAAGGGTTTTCGGCCCTTTATGTCCCGTTATGAGGGAGGTACCCAACTATGGGTTTTGTTTGTCCCTAAATGGGAGGTTTCCCGTTAAGCGGGAGTTATTGCCTTGAAGGTTTTTGGGTTAAGTTCCAGATTATAGCACATACCATTCGTGCTTGGTAGAGATTGACCCTCATTCTATCACGTTGCTATCCATGCATTGAAAATTGAGATTACGGTACTGTCGGAACTCCTGGTCATGAGATTGACGACTACTTGATCACTGTTAGGTATAAGTTATTTACAAGACATAGCTATCTTGAGTTGTGGCGGTTATACCAGAAACTTTATTTTTAAAAGAATGAAAAAGTGAACTAAATGCATTGTGACAGGCTCTATGTAAAATTTTGAGAAAAATGAAAGTTCTTTATAAATTGTAAGCTTCTAAACAGGCAAACACAATATTTTGGTGAAAAGTACAATGTTTGAGTATGCTTAAATAATTATTTCTCTTTTTGTTCATTATAATACTAAGTATACTCTCATGTAACATTTGTGGTTGCAGATCGTAAGGATAGCTAGGGATGTTCCACTACGGATGTCAGATCCATAGACCCAAGCAAAGTGTCGTTACCTTTCGTTTTAGATCTTTAGTTATCATGACCCAAGAATATATAGTTTGTTGAAATGTATCTCAGTTCGGGTGTATAAGAACACATAACTATCATATGTATAGTTGTTTTTGTTCATGTAAATAGAAAACTTCAGTTAGACTTGTATAAATACGCTTTTGACTGCAAAAGTTGCATTGGTTTTTGGTTCCTAGAATGAGAGTGTGATATTTTGGTATCAGAGCGCCAGGTTATAGGTCCTGTAAACTTGTCAAAGTATGATCTGTGGTGGACCGTAAGTTAGGTGCGTCATCTCACGGTTTGGTGTACAGAGTTGCTCAAACCTGGTGTTGTCGTACCCTTGCCATTGGGCGTCTGACTGACTGACTTTGAGTTCCAATTAAGAAATGCGTTCTGTAAGCGTAGGTTCCTGATTGGAAATCTAAGTTATTAGTCAGATTGGGGAAAATGACCCTTGTGTTGTGAAACCATCTATTCCTATGCTTATACCTTCGAGTGGGACTCTTGTATCGAATCTTAATCCATATCTTTCTTATAATAGGGTGAAACATGAAAAATTCAGATGGAGCGTCATTCATCCCAACTCAGTATAATGAAGCATAACCAAAAGAATCTCCACAAGTCAGACCAATACAGCCTAACCCAACAACTAGAATGTTAAAGGCAATTGGAAGGTTGACCAAACAGAATGCTAGATGGATCGCGATGCAGATGGAGAGAACCAATAATTAGCAATTTAAAGATTTGGGAGCAAAAGAGTTCATAGGGACTCTTAGCCCCACGGAAGCAAAAAACTAGTTGAAGGATGTTGTTCGTATCTTGGACAGGCTGGGAGTAAATAAAGACGACAGGGTCGATCTTATAGCATTTATGTTCAGGGGAGAAGCATACCATTGGTGGGAAGCTACAGAGAAGTTATTAAAGATGCCAGTACCAAGAGTCGAACCTCTTGTACCCCAAAAGATTTCTTGGAGTCGTTTCAAGAAGGTATTTGACGAACAGTACAAGGCTTTAACCAATAAATATGAGAAGAAACAAGAATTCATCAACCTTGTGTAAGGAAGGATGAGTGCTGCAGAGTACGAGATGAAGTTTACTGAGTTATCCCGATATGCTATCCAGCTTATACCCGATGAGGAGACAAAGTGTAGAAGATTTCAAAAATGGTTAAATTTTCCAATTGGGACAAGATTTGATGGTTCTGGAGATAAGTAGCTATACGGGTTTAGTAAATAAGGCAAAGATGATCGAGAAAGACGTGAAGGAGGGAGAAGGAAGACGTGAGAACTTTAAGAAACACAAGTTTGAGAATGCCTCAATGAACAAGACAGGAGGACAGCGTCCTAGGGGTAATACCCCAAGGCCACAGAATTTTCGAAACCAAAGTTATCAATCAATCGCCAGAAACACCAAGATCAAAGGGAACCGATCAAATAAAGGAATATCTGAACGAGCAGAGGAGCCAAAGGCGAATGGCTGTTTCAAATGCGGGATTACTGATCACTTTAAAAGGGATTGTCCAAGGCTTAACTAAGGGAATATCTGCTATCGTTGCGGCGAACTAGGGTACATAGCCACTCAGTGTGGGCAATTAAAAATGCCAGCACAGTCGTCTATTGGATGTAGGAGAATGGGAAACAACGAGTTGACTCAGAGTGCACAGAGTAAAGGGAAAGGACAAATGGAGCCATCAAGACTACCAGGAAGGGTGTTCGCAATCACTCGTCAAGACACGCAGACTACCCCTGGTGTGGTGACAGATACACTTATAGCCTTTGATAGAGATGCCTACGTTTTGATATCACCCACATTCCTGAACGAGTAGGTGTTGTGAAAATGGAACCTCTTGATTGCGAAATTTTGATTGCCACTCCAGTAGGTGAGGAAGTGATAATCAAAAGTGTGTACAAAAATTATTTGTTAAAGATGGGAGACAAAGATATGATGGTAAACATGATGCCTTTAAGTATGATAGAATTCGACCTAATTCTTGGGATGGACTGGTTGTCCTCCTACCATGCATCAATAGATTGTTTTGGAAAGAAAGTAACCTTTAGAATACTCGGGAAAGTGGAATTTGTAATCCAAGGGGATAAGGATAGAAAGCCTGTTCGTATTTAGCCAACCATCAAAGCTTCCAAATTATTGTAGAAAGGTGGCCACGGGTTCTTGGTGCATGTGGTAGACACAAACATGAAAAGAAAAGAACTTTCAAAAGTACCAGTTGTTTGTGAGTTCCTAGATGTGTTCCCAGCAAATTTGCATGGAGTACCCCCAGAATGAGAAGTGAAATTTACCATTGATCTATACCCGGGCATGACCCCTATATCCATCCCTCCCTATAGAATGTCGCATGCGGAGTTGGAAGAGTTGAAGGAGCAATTACAAGAACTGCTGGACAAAGAATTCATCAAGCCTAGTGCCTCACCTTGGGGAGCACTCGTGTTATTCGTTAAGGAAAAAGATGGGACCCTAAGAATGTCTATTGATTACCAACAGTTGAATAGGATACCTGTCAAGAATAAGTATCCATTGCCCAGGATAGATGACCTTTTCGATCAGTTAGAAGGAGCAAAGGTGTTCTCGAAGATTGATCTGAGGTCAGGATATCACCAATTGAAAGTAAAGGAGTCAGACATTTCTAAGACCACATTTAGGACCCGCTATGGACATTATGAGTTTGTAGTAATGCCCTTTGGGTTGACTAATTCGCCCGCAGTATTTATGGACTTCATAAATAGGGTGTTCAAAAAGTTTCTGGATAAATTTGTGATTGTGTTCATTAATGACACTTTGATATATTCATGAAATAAGGAAAAACATGTGAAACATTTGAGAATTTCTTTACAAATCTTAAGAGACCACAAGTTGTATGCAAAGTTCACCAAGTGTGAGTTTTGCTTGGACCGAGTAATGTTTTTAGGTCATGTTGTATCAGGAGATGGAATTCAAGTAGACCTAGTGAAAGTTGAAGCTGTAGTAAATTGGGCGAGACCAACTAATGTAACAGAGATGGTTATTATCAAAGATTTATTCGATATTTTCCTTTAATCGCAAAACACTTAACTCGGTTAACCCAAAAGAACGTGAAATTTGAATGGTTGAATCAGTGTGAATAGAGTTTCCAAAAATTAAAGTCAAAGTTAGTGTCAGCCCTTATACTTACCCTCCCGTCGGGCAGTGAAGGTTTTGTAATTTATAGTGATGCATCGCACCAAGGGTTGGGTTGTGTTTTGATGCAACATGGGAAGGTAATCGCATATGCATCTAGATAATTAAAGTCTCGCGAGAGAAATTATCCTATCCATGATTTGGAATTGGCTACAATTGTTTTTGCGCTCAAAATATGGAGGCACTATCTATATTGGGTCACCTGTGAGATATTCACTGACCATCAGAGTTTAAAATACATCTTTACTCAGAAGGAGTTTAACCTAAGACAGAGGTGGATAGAATTAATTAAGGACCATGATTGTACGATTCATTACCATCCGAAAAAAGCCAACGTAGTAGCAGACGCTCCAAGTCGGAAGTTAGCAGGAAGTACGGCACACTTTTGGACAATGCGAAAGGGTACATTTTCTGAAATGCAATCGCTCAGGACCACCCTGGCGATCGGGAAAGGTGGGAGTTTATTAGCAACTCTTAGGATGAGGCTGACCTTGTTAGATCAAATCCGAGCAGCCCAGATAGCAGATAGTCAAGTAGATAAGATAAAGGCAAAGGTAGTTCCTAAAGGAAAGACAGAGTTTGAGGTTCGGGATGATATCTTATGATTTGGTCATCGACTGTATGTGGCTAACAATGAATAGTTAAAGAGACAAATTTTAGATGAAGCTTATAATTCAGCATACATGATGCACCTGGGAAGCACGAAAATGTATAAGGATCTGACAGAAAGATATTAGTGAAATGGAATGAAGAAAGACGTGGCAAACTTTGTGGCAAGATGCTTAGTATGCCAAATTAAGGTTGAACACCAGAAGCCAGCAGGACTACTACAACCCTTGCACCAGAATGGAAGTGGGAGCACATTACCATGGATTTTGTGGTTAGGTTACCACGATCATTCAAGGGAAACGATACTATCTGGATAATTGTAGATAGATTAACAAAATCAGCTCACTTTCTTTCAATCAAAATGGTGTTCCCTATGCATAAATTTACACGACTTTACATTAACGAAATCGTCCGTTTGTATGGTGTACCAGTTTCAATAGTATCGGATAGAGATCCGCGTTTTACGTTTAGATTCTGGTCAAGCCTATAAGAGGCACTCGGGACTACATTGAAGTTTAGTACAGCATTCCATCCGCAAACTAACAGCCAATCAGAAACGACTATTCAAACCTTGGAAGATATGCTTAGAGCATGTGTCTTGGATTTTACCGGAAGCTGGAAAGAACATTTGTCGTTGGTTGAATTTGCATATAACAATAGTTTCCAATCGACCACAGAAATGGCCCATTGCGAAGAGTTATCTGGTAGGAAGTGTCGAAATCCAATCTGTTGGGAGGAAGTCGGGGAAAAGAAGCTACTTGGCCTCGAAATTGTGCAAATCACCACCAACAAGATAAAGTTGATCCAAGAAAAATTGAAACAATCTCAGAACAAACAAAAGAGTTATGCGGATAATCGAAGACGTGATTTGAAATTTAAAGTTGGAGATCGCGTGTTTTTAAAAATATCACCATGGAAATGGGTAATGAAATTCGGGAAGAAAGGAAAGTTGAGTCCCCACTATATAGGGCCATGCCAAATCATTAAAAGAATTAGAAGTAGAGCTTATCAATTGGCCTTACCTTCAGAGTTATCAGGATTGCACAACGTATTCCACGTCTCTATATTCAGAAAGTACAATGCTAGACCATTCTCATGTACTAACAGTACAACCTGCGATTTAAAGTCTGACCTTACGTATGAAAAAAAGCCGGTGCAAATACTAGAA
Source organism: Heliamphora pulchella (assembly GCA_032270985.1). Lineage (NCBI taxonomy): Eukaryota > Viridiplantae > Streptophyta > Magnoliopsida > Ericales > Sarraceniaceae > Heliamphora > Heliamphora pulchella. The sequence continues at coordinate 732 of JAULJZ010099212.1, read as the reverse complement.
AACAATGAGCAAGTTTTGCGAAATAAAGTTATACCCTTAGTAAAAGTATTGTAGCAAAATCACTCGATTAAACAAGTCACCTGGGAGCGAAAAGAAGACATGCGAAGAAAATAAGATAAAGGCAGAGGTAGTTCCTAAAGGAAATATAGAGTTTGAGGTTCGGGATGATGTCTTATGATTTGGTAATCGACTGTATGCGGCTAACAATGAATAGTTAAAGAGGCAAATTTTAGATGAAACTCATAATTCAACATACATGATGCACCTGAGGAGCACGAAAATGTATAGGGAGCTGAGGGAAAGATATTAGTGAAATGGGATGAAGAAAGACGTGGCAAACTTTGTGGCAAGATGTTTAGTATGCCAAGTTAAGGTTGAACACCAGAAGCCAACACGACTACTACAACCCTTACTTGTACCAGAATTGAAGTAGGAGCACATTACCATGGATTTTGTGGTTAGGTTACCACGATCATCCAAGGGAAATGATACTATCTGGATAATTGTAGATAGATTAACAAAATCAGCTCACTTTCTATCAATCAAAATGATGTTCCCTATGCATAAATTTACACGACTTTACAATAACGAAATTGTCCCATTTGTATGGTGTACCAGTTTTAATAGTATCGGATAGGAATCTGCGTTTTACGTTTAGATTCTGGCCAAGCCTACAAGAGGCACTAGGGACTACATTGAAGTTTAGTACAGCATTCCATCCGCAAACTAACA
>JAULJZ010099201.1:0-11963 GCA_032270985.1 Heliamphora pulchella | reverse complement strand
TTTTATTTTAAAAATTTAGCTCTTAGGTTTGCAAGTTTTCAACTAAATTTTGAACAGAAATATAATCGATGTCTTTACTTTCTTCTATTGCTGTGACTTTTGGTTGGAAACGTTCGGATAAAGATTTAAGAATTTTTAAAACGATTTTAGAAGTTAAAATTTTTTCATCAAGATGAAAAGAGACATTCACAATATTACTTAATTTTGCATAAAAATCGTCAAAATTTTCATCGTCTTTCATACGTAAAGTTTCAAAATTTGTTGTGAGACGTTGAAGTTTTGAGATTTTTACGGTATCAGTTCTTTCGTGAGTGATTTGAAGAATATCCCATACTTTTTTAGTCAAGTCACACGTACTAATTTTACGAAACTCATCTTGCGTGACTCCACTAAAAATAGCATTCATGACTTTGCTATTCCAACCAGCATCTTTAAAATTTGCTCTGTCCCATTTAGCAACGGGTTTAAGGACGGCTTCACCGTCAATAATAATGGTGGGAGACTTGTAACCCTCAACTACGGAAAGCCATACACGTTCGTCAATGGATTTTAGAAAAATCTTCATTCTTACTTTTCAAAATGGGTAATTATGGCTATCAAGGAGAGGTGGTTTACCGGTAGAGGCACCTTCTCTAAGAAAATCTATTTATTACAAATAAGTTAATAGATCATACCTTTTTTTTTTACAAAGAAGTTTTGTTACTAGCTCTGATACCAATTGAAAAACCTCGTTTGATGACTGATTTGCACTAATCGATTTAATTAAAGAAGCCAAATGCTGCAAAAAAGCCTAAACCAATTAATCACGCACGCAGAAAATAAAGCAACCACAATCACACACGAGATGGTGATTTTTACGTGAAAAATTCCAAACTGGATAAAAACCACGAGACCACTCCGGGTCTAGGAAATCAAAATTATATCAAACGTTGGTTACAAAGAAATCTTACAATTCCGACGTTGGTCTCACAACTAATGGTAGTAAGCCTATATTTGCCGAATTCACATACACCAACTCTATGTTTGACTGCCACTGGAATCTACCATCGGACTTTAGATCCTGACGAATTTCTTTTCAGACTTCAAACACTTGAGAAATCTCTAAAGCGACTCCATGAACTCGAACAGATCGTTGAAGATTTGATTCATTGGTGATTGACTTGACTGCACGGAAGTTAAATGTTCATTAAGATGGAGATTAGTTTGCCAGTATGTTGAATAATGTGAGAGACTCTCTGGTGGTTAGGGATTCTGAATATAATAATAAGGCATCAATTATGAAACCTTAGTTGTCCTATTTATAGTCACCTGCCAAAACCTTAATCTGTTGACAGCAATTAAAAACTGTCCTCGCCGTTGACCGCTCGAGCGGTGAACTCTGTGTTGCAGTATTTTGTTGCAGAGTTTGAGATACCGAGAGTCATTTTTGACCGCTCAAGCAGTCTGTTACTATGGGCAACTTTTTGATATTTTCTGTTATTTTTTTACTGCCCTGCAATATTAAACCATAATTCTAAAAGATCAAGTGTTAAAATATTAACGAATAAAATCTAAATAATTTAAAAATCAATTTGCCACAGATTTGCCAAACTCAAAAACGAATAAGACCTAGGTCAAAATCCGTAACAGATTTGAAACCAAAGTTACAAATGTTTGTTATTAATTATAAATTTAGCAGTAGAATTTGTATTTGTTGATTTAGAATCAAAAGTTACAGGTAAAAGTCTGTAAATACACGTTTGTATTTTCTTTGAGTTTTGGTTGAATTATAAGTTACAAGTTAGAAGCTTGAGAATAATTTCTATCAAACACCCTCAATGTCTCTGAATGTATCTTGAGGTCTGAAGTGCATGTTATTCACATATCCAAATGTTACATTCATAGACGATGAGTGCTGGCCATGTTATGAACATTTTAGTCATTAAGGGTATGTTTGAGATTCTGATAAAAATGTATTGGATTCTAGAAGACATGATATGAGCCCACATATCTATCTGTATACTGTGTTTAAAGTGATTTTGTTATATAGTGTTTTAACTAATGCGGCTTATACAATGGAATAAGGTCACATTAGCTTTATATTGGGGTGCAAATGAACCAAACAGTTCATGAATAGCTCAGGATTGGCTCGATTTAAGCTCGTTTGAGTTCAGTTTATTTAATAAATGCATTGTTCATTGACACAAAATTAAACTCGTTTATTAAACGAGCCTGGCTCGTATGAGCTCGGCTCGATTCATATATGCTCGTAAACAGTTCATTTAATAACAAGGGTCGATTCGTTAAAAACTTGTTAAGCTCGTTTAAGAAGGTATATAAATGCACTCATAAAATTAGGGTTTTATCCCGCCTACACCTCATTTCAAACAATTCAAATTTATGCACTCTCTTTTTTGTTCTTTAAATGGAGTGGCTTAAAAATAAGAATTAAATTTGATTCCTTAATTTCATGCAAAGGAACTTGATTTTACTTTTTAAAAAAAAGCTTGAATATAAACTTGTGCTCGAGCTAGAGCTAGCTCGTTTAGATCATTCGAGCCAAGCTTGAGCCGTGTTCGAACATGTTAATTTTTAAACGAGCCGAGCTCGAACAAATTATTAAATTGTTATTTAAGTTCGAGCCGAGCTTGAACCGCACCAAAAAAATTCAAGATTGTGAAAGCTCGGCTCGGTTTGTTGGCACCCCTAGCTTTATACATCGAGCATTATATGAGTTTACACCAAATTAAAGGTGATACAAAACATGATAAGATATATTTTTCAGGATCGGATAGAAGCTTTATTGAAATTATTCCAAATATGAGATAAGATAAGATTTATTTTTAATGTTGTCTTATTTGATGTCGTGGTTGGATTGGATTGTATAGTTATATTCAATCTAGTCCTACTCTTATTGAACCACAAAGACACCCTAATGGGTACAGAGTTTGGTTGCTTTACCAACAGACCTTGTTACTGTGGTGCATGTGAACACCTCTCCACCCAAAGGTCACCGGTTCAACTTGCACCCCCCTTTCCAATTAATATGTTCTGAGTGTGGTATCTTTGCTGAATCTTAGTACTCAAAATTTGGTAAATAATGAGCTATTCTGGAGCTCACGACTTCAGATTTCCTATCTTCATAAAAAACTCTCCTTGCAATCTTGTAGATACTATGTTTTTTGGGCTAGCAAATATCTGCAACCATATGTGTTTTAGTTTCTCAGTAATTGGTAATTGTGTTCATAATGGAGTTTCTTACACAGCTATTGTCTTAACATCTGCCTTTTCTCACGTTTTTCATGGTTTGGACTTGTCATAGTTTGACAGAATTAGGTAGTAAATATGAACCTAATTTGAATGATGTTAATACAACTATGCCAGTTCAAGCATCAAGCTGGAGATTGAATGTCCTCTCTTTTTGCAAGACTCTTCCATACAGGCTTCAATTATATTGGCAGCTAATTGATTATTTTTCAGGCCATCATGAGAAGTTATTGTCATATATGTTACACTTTTCTTTGACAACAGTGAAGCAGAATATCATTTCTGACCTTTAGCAGCTCGTTTAAATTGCGTGATTTGGAGAGAGAAGAAAATAAAGTCATATCTCTCCTCTCTAATCACTTGATCGTATTACTAAACAGGAGAGAAATGGCAACAAATGAAAATGGAGAGTTTTCTTTTAGTAGCACCTTTCTTAATCTCTCTCCAAAAGGGAGACATTTAGAGAAAAAGACAAACTATACAATACCAAAACTAACCTTCAAAAAAGACTCAGTGAACTTAATGTAAGGTTAAATTGGTAAATAATACTAGACACTTTTTTTTTTAAATTTAGGTTAACCAAACAAAATATAATATGGATAACTATATTTTCTTTCCTCTTCTCTCCTGCCTATCCAAACAAGATTGAGAGAAGATATTATCTTTTCTCTTCTTTTCCTTTCCCTTATAACTTGAATAATCCTTTCTTTTCTTTTCTTTCCTAAGTTTCCAAATGGACTGTAATATTTCTTTTTGGAACTATTCTGATAACAGAATCGCCAAAGAATGACCCGACAACTGAATTCAGTGATCAACAGACCTGCATGACCGACTATAAGGTATCTTTCTTTTGTTTTGTCATCATGTCACTACTAATTATGTCTTTATGGGTTCATCTGACACCTGTCCCTATCAGGGCCGTTTGCCAGGGAAACTGAAGGGACACACTTCTGACATTGTGTGGTCAGGTGTTGCATGGACATGCGGCAAACAACTCAAGCACTACCCAGCATTTTTCAGGAATGGGATTACAATAGCGGTGAGCATTTGGCAATTTCCGAAGGAAAGTGGCTTTAATAGGAAATGAATACATTTGAAAGGGTTGGATGATACTGCAACTAATATTTTAGATGTTCTGGTAAGGAACACTCGTGTGACAGAACCTCAAATGGGCCTATAAGCCTTGATAATTGCACGATGAAGAGGTACCTAAATGAGAAATCTGATTCCGTTGTGGCAATTGGGTGATAGGAATCCTTTTTAGGAATCATGACAATGTGAGTCTCGAGAAATGTCCACACTTTATCTGATCTCTGAACTTTGAGGCATCAATATCAGGTTTCATATTAGCAGGCTTTGTCTAAATTTGTGCCTTGTTGAATGGTTTCATATTAGTATGCTGAAGTTTCAAGCCTCATTTTTCATGTTTAAACGGCATCTACATTTGACGCATATCTCCTTTCCACATGTGTTTTTTTTTTAAAAAACTTTAATATCGGTTTTTCCCCTGATATTCAGATACAGTCCTTTGTCTTTGTCATGGCTGAAGAGGAAAATCACTACCTTGGATATCTGGAAGATATGTATGAAGATAGGAAGGAACAGAAAAAGGTCAAAGTGAGGTGGTTTCACCATAATCAAGAAGTCAAGGGTGTGGTTTCTCTACAAAATCCTCACCCCAAAGAGGTTTTCATCACGCCGTATGCACAGGTTGTCAGCGCGGAGTGTGTTGATGGTCCTGCCATAGTCTTAACTCATGAACATTATGAGAAATGTCTTGCCATTTTCCCAAATGCTTTGTTAGCCAGAGTACGGTATTGCTGCAGACAATTTAAAAGCAATCGCGTGAAGCCTTTCAAATTGAGTAAACTACGTGGCTACTTTGATCAACCCATATTCTCATGTTTGGATCCTGATTTCGTTGATGATGAAGAGTTTAGCTTGGTGGACAATGTAAAGGTAGGAGCTAAAAGGAACAGAAGCTGTAGAGGCCGTCAGAAGTTGCAATATGAACCATCATACCGAAACTTGAAGTGTGATTTGTTTAATAGGAGGTTAATTTCCCACAAGCATGTTGATTGCCAGGTTCGACGTACCCACATTTTCAAGGTTAATGACAAGATAGAGTTGCTTTGCCAAGACAGTGGTATCAGAGGCTGCTGGTTCAGGTGTACAGTCTTGCAGGTCTCCCAGAGACAAATGAAAGTCAAATATGATGATTTGAAAGATGAAGATGGATGTGGCAACCTTGAGGTATGTTTATTAAGCTGAAATATCATTTTCTTATTTCATTTTGTGTGGCTGAATGTTAAAATAGGAAAGTAAAAAGGATATTGGATTGGCCTGCAATTGTTCACCATGCATAATCGATTTCTCTCCATGATTTGAACCCGTAAACTCTTCACGAAAAAGAGAACTTCAAGGTCCAGTCAAATTGCAGCTTTACCCAATATGGAACTTTCACACAATGTGAAATGTGAATTATAGTTAAACTATTTTAGACTCTATATAAATGTAATTTGAAGAATCGTTGGAAGTTTGCTCCCTTTTTTTCTTTTGTTAAATAAAAATTTCCTGCTAAGTTTGGTATGCCAGAGGATTCTGCTCTATTATAAGTTATGCGCTTAGTGTGTTAAGTTATAACTCATCGCAGGCTCTGTTCCTTTTACATCAGTATACGTCTAGTTTCTAGGCCATGTATGGTGTTGCCCTTTGATCTTTGTATCAAAATTGTCAATTGAAGTGGATTTACTCTCTGAAAGATCTAAACGTCAGTGCCTGCATACCACTTCTGATTTTTAAGTTGGTTTCAATAATGATGGACCCAACATGGAGGTTGTTTTGACCATAGGCTTCCAAAAATGAAAGCTTCATATCCTCTTGGAAAGTTGGATTGCGGATGATTCAAGAAGCTGATCATGTGGTCAATTAAAAGCTGTTGTGGTGTAATTTTTTGCTGGAAATCACAATCAATTTAGTCGCCTGTCAGAAGTTTGTTATGACTTGGTTATCATGTAAACACTTCTTTTTGGGTGGATATATTCAGTTACATGTTTTATCTGAAAATCTCATTATATGCTTCTTATGCGATTATGGGGCACTCACTGTCCCTTTGCAGTGGAACGAGTCTGTTTGGGCATTTGACGTGTACCACACACGTTGGGTATCGGGGCTGGTTCAGGGTAGGAATTACATTTCAGACCTCTGAGTTAGTTCCATGCTGTTAAACCAACTTCTCTATAACTACGTGGACAGGAAAAAAGAAGTTTCCTGACATTGTTTACATTTTTTAGGAACGGGTCCCCGCTTTTAGACTGGCCATGCCTGACAAACTTGGAATGAGATTCCCAGGTCGCCAAACAATCAGGCCTGCTCTCCCTCAGGATGAGATAAACCTTGCGCTTGAGGTTGGAGCTGCAGTGGATGCATGGTGGAGCGATGGCTGGTGGGAAGGGGTGGTGACCCGAATCGTCAACAGTGGAGATGAAAGTCCGCTGGTTTACATTCCCAGTATGCTCTTTGGAACTTGATCCAATTGTCATTTCTTTTATTTATTCCATTGCTCTTTATAAGCTTCGGGTTGTTTTTTCACAACTTCCTTGAATGCAATGTTCTTTTGGGGGATTGACAGGTGAAAACTTACTTTTGAATATAAGTAGAAAGAACACAAGAGTTTCAAGAGATTGGACAGGAGACCGGTGGATTGATATTGTGATGAATCATGACTTCCTCTCAGCCGTGTCTGCAGTTATCAGCCCAGATACTAAGGTTTTGACATCCTCAACCATTGTGAAGGAGCCCCAGTCTGATGATTTTCCTATGCCACATCATGAACTTCCCCCCACTACCCAACTCGATATAGTCGAGGAGGAGAAGCTAGAGTTAGATGATTTGGCCCCTTGGGTGAATGATGCGAAGCGGCCGGTGGTTGAAGACAAAGATAATGATAATAAAGCTAATAACAATAATGATGATAATGATGATGATGAAGAAGACTACATTGATGATGACAATGGTGATGTTGGTGATGGGGTTGATAATGGGCACAAGTTAGAGGAGTTTGAAACTGCTGAGCAGAAATGTGAAGCAGAATTGTTAGAAGTGGTTGCATAATATGTTTGATAGAAGTTCATAGTGTGATGAATCTGCAAGAAATGGGTGGCAGTGGTTGATTGAAGAAGTGAAGCAATTCTAAGGACACATGTAAATTAAAAAAAAAATTAAAAGGAAAGAAAGAAAAAGAGGTGTTGGGATTTGCACTGCAAGTTTTATTTATTAGGTGTGCAGCAATGAGATTAAAACTCTTCGATGAACTCTCTTCTTAACTGATTGTTTTAGAAATAGGTCACTGAGATCCTTTACATTAGAAGCTCTCTAAAGAACTGGACCATGTCCAATGTCCTCTGCTCTCTGTAACTTTTTTCTTGTGTCTCCGTTTGAATGTACACTAATTCAATTGTCTATTTGATGGTTGACTCTCACAATCATTTCCACTTAAAGGCAAAAGGAGACATGCTCTAAATTTCTATTCCATAAACGTACCATTTTACCCAATTTGCTTGCTTGAATCCAGAAGTGAAGCTCATGAAAATAGAACTATAGCCTCAGCCATTGCTCTCCAGCTATGAAGGTAATATCCAGAAAAGGTCTTACCTCCTCATAACTGAAAGACTTTGACCATGGCACTCTGTTCTTTCTATCTGCACCTTTGCCTCTGCACTGGTATTCCCCAAATACTGAAGACCTATAATTGCAAACTGTGTGTTACATTTTAGAATGATTTTTGAATAGTTTTACTTGAAACCAGGGTGCGTGTTGTGCATCTCGCTGCTGTGCAGCCCAAGGGACCTGGTTCCCAGACATTAATGGGCGGTTTCCATCATAAAAATATGTTTGGAACCAAGCCCCTTGGACTGTGTAACAGCTGTGTTGTGCCTGTTCGTTTTATCTTATCCACTATGCACTTTTCGCACGATCTGAACATAGACGTCTTATGTTTCTTTTGATGGGTGACTAAATCAGTAGAGATTCATACTTTTGTCTGGATGGTTGATTCCAGTCACTCCATCCGGCTGAAGCTACTACATTGCCGATATCACAGAACGAATATATTGCTCGCGAGTAATTTCCCCAAGCTCTTCCCAAGTAGACGGTGCCTGTTCCGTTGATTGTACAGTTCACAAAAGAGAACCCTGTATCATCATACTGCGAGTCTCTGTGATGAGCTGCAATTGCTCCGAGTCCATTGGCCGTTGAGTGGAGAACACAGTCCTGGTTTGAGACACCAATTCTCGAGGATCATGATCGCCCAGAGACATGTTGAGAGATGATTATGAATTCACAGATAGTGAGGATCTTAAGAAGAATACCTGGTAGAGTGATCTTGATCTGCCGAAGATGAAATCAATGGATACCTGAATGTAACATTGGTAGAAATAGTGTGATCCCGAGTCATCTAAGAGTGTGTCCTGAGTCCCCAAAACCCTAACTCTATAAAACATGGCTTTATCGCCGGCTATCCTTAATGCCACAGCTTGCATTCCCAAGGCTCCGGGCACTGCAATCACCGAATTCTGCAATCGCCACTAGTATTTTTTCGCGGCACAAGCCGCACAACAATGGTGAGAAATTGAAATTTAGGCTCGTTTGAATGTAAAATATTTTATTTATTTTTTTGGATTTAATTGATAAAAACAATGCAAAGAAAAAATATTTAACGTCAAAAGAATAAAATTAATGTATATTAAAAAATAATATAAGTTATTTTTCATGTTAACAGCGGTAGTGGTGGTGGAAGTTATGACAACAGTAATAGTAGTGATAGTAGTGACAGCAATGAAAGCGACAACGGTAAAAGTAGTGACAGCAATATTAGTGGTGGTAGTGATAGTGGTAATGGTAGTGGTGGAGGATGAGAAGATGGCTGCGGTGGTGGTGGTAGTATTAGAGACGAGAATAGTAGTGGCAGAGGAGCAGTGGCAATAACGGTGGCGACGGTGGCAATGGAGGTGGCAACGACAACAATGGTGGGGGCGATAGTGGAGTCAGCAGTGGCAGTGATGGAGGCGGTGGTGCTAGTGGGGGAGGTGGTGGTAACGATGGTGATGGCGTTGATGGCAATGGTAATAACAGAAGTAGCGACGGTGGTGGCAACTATGGTGGTGGTGACGATGGTGGTAATGATAGTAGTAATGACGACACCGATAGTGAGGTGGTGGTAACTATGGTGATGGCGGTGATGACAATGGTAATAACAAAAGTGGCGACAGTGGTGGCAACTATGGTGGTGGTGACTATAGTAGTAATGATAGTAGTAATAACGACGACGATAGTGACAACGACTGCAGCGCAACAATGCTAGTAGTGTATATATATTTTTTGATCATTCTTTTACTTTTTGTAAAAAATATTTTTTTTAAGTATCACTCAAATATCAAAAAACAAAATATTTTTTATTATGAAATATTTTGCATCAAAACAAAAGGGAACTTTAGAATTGAGGGAAGGGAGTGTGATTGGACCTCGAAGGTGATTCCAGCTGCGCAGAAGAAATCAGATTCTATGGAGACGGAAGCTGATCTATAGGTTCCTACTTCACTTCCGTTCTTGTCTTTATCAGAGGCTTTATCGTTCCAAGTGATGATAGTTTCAGAGGTTCGATTTTCGTCTCCAATGAAAGAAATGAAAGGCTTGGAGTCTGGAACGAACACCTTTTCTCTGCATCGCCCAATTTAACACATCACAGGTAATTGAGTTTTTTTTTGTAGGTAGAAACTGGAAAGACCATAAACTAGTGCTATGAAGAAACTAGCTTTTGTGACACACGCGTGGGCAATCGTTAATTTTTTTATAAAAATATTATTGAATAAAAAGAGAGAAGAGGAGAGAGATGTAGATTTTGAAATAGAAAAAATCTGAGCAATTACAGAGTTGAATTAGGGTTTTAAAACTTCAAATAGAGAAACATTTAATAGAGAAGGAATTAAGAGTTTTGAAAACTTGTAAATTGTGAGAATTGCAAAGATTTTATAGCGGCTAAAAAAGCGTGAGTCGACTTTGTTAACGTCAAGTGAGGTGCTTATTTTATATTATAGTATAGAAGTATAGATAACAAAATCAACAACTTTTCTTTGTTTTGTGAAATTCTAGGTTGTAAATTGTTTAAAATTCCGAATACATACTCAAGCCATACAGAGATAAAAAGATTTTAAAAATATATTCCTTTTTTTTTAGAAAAACGAAAACTATCATCAAATTTATTAGATAATTTTTAAATATGATAATCATATTCAGTAATCATATTTGGGTCATAAAATGTAATAATTTACATGTCTATGGTTATGCTATTAAATATCAAATGAAACTCATGAAAGAAAAATAAATAGTTAATTTATAAAATAATATAAAGATCATATATGAGATAAATGCGGTCACCAAACATAATTACTCTAACATTACTCATGGTAAAAAGAGGAATAATTTCTAGAGTTGGTAATACTTAGGCCTCGTTTGAGATAATTACTTATGTGATTATTTTATTTAAAATATTTTTTTTTTTAAAGAATTTTTTTTATTATTAAGTCAAATTATTATATTTTGATTCATTTTATCGAGACGAGCTAAAAAAATATTTTTTATTTATCAAAATATAAAAAAAAATTTAAAAAAACAAAATAAGCTAATAAATTAAATTTATATTTTTTATTTTTGTCTTTAGTGAAGTTTTTAATATTTGATGAAAACTTTTTATTTTTCTCGTTCGTCTCATTGAGACGATTCAAAAAAATAATATTTTAATTAAAAGATGAAAAAAATTCATAAAAAATAAACAAAAATTACAAAATATAACCCAAACATAGCCTTAATATAGATGGTTCGTTGTTGTGGCTTTTTTCGGGTGTTCAGACTTGAATATATTTCTATAATTTGAACAATTTACATTGTAGAACTTGCGAAGTATATTGTTTATGCAAAAGCTTTGACTGGATTGTTAAACACGTGATCAAATTACATTCATATTAAAAAAAGAATAATAAGAATAATTTTTTTAAAAATAATTAGATAAAGGAGATCCAACTAGGTAACTATTTGATCATTTTTTAATTTTTTATTTTTATGAATACACATCTCAAAAGTCACTACTATAAACGATTTCAATTATAAAATAGATTCAAATTAAAGCATCTCTAACAGGTTCTCTACATGAAGTTTATTGATTAAAGTAATTAGTCTAATCTATTTTTACAATCTCTAATAGATTTTTTTATCTAAGTAGTTATTATAGAAAAAAATATTTTTTGCTAACTATATTTAGCTAACTATATTTGTTTATTCTGTAATAGCTAATCAAATAAAAGATAAGTTTGAGATGATAAAAATGGAATAGACTATAGCTACTTTAGCTAACATGCCTCGTATAAAAACCTATTTAAGACGCTTTAGTTTAAGTGAATAGAAAAAATAAAAAGTAGTGTTTATATATGAAAAAGTAGTTAGTTAAAATAAAAATGATACATTTTTTATACTTTAACTAATTATTTTTAAAAAAAAGTATTGGAGTTGGCCTTGGAACTTTTCAAATGGTTGTGCTTCCAACACCCACGTTGCTACTTTTGATTCCCCATCTCCCGAATTCAACTCCCCACGTTGAGGATTCTGGGTTTCTCAAGTGGGTAAAGGAAAGAAATAAAGAATATATATATATATTAATTATTGTA
>JAULJZ010099190.1:0-11963 GCA_032270985.1 Heliamphora pulchella | reverse complement strand
GGGAGGGGGGGGGGGAAAGGGCAGGTGGATTAGAATATAATGGTGTTCTAGGACAAGGTTTTAGGAATTTCTTACATTTTTACTTTTATTATTCTGGAATTATTCGATTAGGAATCTTGTGACCTAGGTATGGAATAGCCTATATTTTAGTGGCTTTCCAGGTTCATGATAATTTAGTTTTCCTATTTTATTGATAGTTAGTTCTACAAGAATTAGAATTATTTTATCATAAACACTAATGCAATCCTAAGGGAAAGGAAGTTCATCCTCTTTTGACTAATGACTATAATAATAAGAACCGGTCTCTTCATGGTATTCCTCGTGGATTCAAGGCTTCCCTTGTGAATTTACTAGAACAATATCTAGTCTTCTTCATGTTATCATTGCTATGACAACTGGTAATAATCTTTCCTTGCTACAGCTGCAATGGATGCTGATAATAATCAGCATCCACCAAACCTCATGGACCAACCAGAAGAGCAGGTTTGCAAGCATTGGAGATATTGCTTGTGGTAAACCTATTGGTGGATGCATTCATTCTCATCCAAAATTCATTCTCATCCAAAGAGCAGGTTGTGGTTATTTTGAAGATATTCTTGATTGGATATAAAAGAATTTTCAAATAAATCTTCTAAAAGAAGAAAAGCGGAGGGATATACTATTAAAAGCTTATGGTTGGGGGGTTATATTTGCGATTTTTAAGAGAACAAGAGTCATAACGGATAAATTTTTGCCAATGAGCAATTATTGGTGTAAAAATATAAGCCAAAGCACCAAAAAGTGAACTCATGCCAAAGATCTCCTTAAAGAGTTTATGCCTCACGAGACCCACACCCAAGAAATCAATCGATAATGAATGGAAGAGAATAAATCAATTATGCTCGATGAGACCACGCCTAATAAATCAATCAATAATGCATGGAAGAGAATAACCCGATGGAGAGTATTGAGGAAAAACTGTTAATGTGTTAAAAATGAAGTGCAGAAGATATGAAGAGAGCTTTAAGGTGATTGTTGAACGCTTAAAAGGAGAGAATTTATGACAATGTCCTATGAGATTTTTTAGCAAGAAGGAAGTCGTGCAAAGAGTCCCTAAAGAGTTTATATAGTTGATGAGACTCATGCCTAAGAAATCAATCAATAATGCGCGGAAGAGAATAACTTGAAGGAGGGTAATCGAGGAAAAGACTATTAATGTGCTAAAAATGATGGAAGCGTAGAAGATATGAAAAGGAGCTTTATCAGAAGGGGAAAGTTTGATAAAGGAGCTTTTAAGCCCTTTTGCTTGCAGAGAAATGCCCCCTTCTTGAGGAAAAAGCTCGTTTTAGGAATGTATTAAGAAACTGCCCTTCCATATAGATCGTCGTGCCATAAAGTCCCAATAACTTACTAACCTCTTGAACGACGATGGGCAGCAACGAAGCTACGAAAGACGTTCCATCAAAGGTGATTGTTGAGTATTTAAAGGAGAGAATTTATGACAATGTCCATGCTGAGAATTTTCGGTAAGAAGGAAGTCAAGTCTCCTTTTTACAACATATGCATTCAACAACCATAAAAATCAATCTTCACCAAAGCCTTGCCAAAAAATATTAATTTTAAGCACAAATTGGATGAGGACAAGTGTAGATATGTTTCATCGTTTCAAGATGAGGAAAATTGAGTCGATAGATTGGAGGTGCTAGGGCTCCCTCTTCAAATCCTAATCATGGGACTTGTAGATGTAGGTATGATATATGAAAAGTCATAGTCACGTGGACTGACAGTTGGTAGGTATGATACCTTTTACGAGATATCACACGTCATAGCTAATTCTCTCTCACACTTTCACAAACCATTCCATCTAGCCTCTAAGACACCTGGACAAACCATTCCATCTAGCCTTTAAGACATATTGCTTTCTTTGGTCAATCTTATGGTCGTGGCACTTGTAGATGTAGGTATCATATATGGAAAGTCTATGTCATATAAACTAACAATTGATAGGTATGATACGTGTTACGAGATATCAAACGTCATAATCAATACTCACTCTCACTTTATAAGTTTAGTTGTGACTCCCCAAAATTCGAATAACATTCAGAGCAACGATAACTAATAAAGCGGAAAACAACATAACGATACTACTAATCCAAGCATAAAGTAATACAAAGTATAATTACAAAGACCCAAAAGAAGAGTACGAGAAAGACAAAAATAAAGAAGTTCCGATGTTAGGGGGTGCAACAAAAGTCCAAGGAGGGTCTGAAAGGTGAGACTTTAGCTTCCTGAGGGTCCATCCTACAAGGAAATAGAAGAATGGAGTCAGTTTGATATAAACTGGAGTCTCGCCTTTTAGACCCTTTTTGAATTTTTGTTGCACCCCTAGCATCAGAACTTCTTAACTTTTGTCTTTCTCTGGCCCTTCTTTTGGGTCTATGATAACTATACTTTGTATTACTTTATGCTTGGAAGGGTAGTATCGTTACGTTCTTTTCCGCTTTATTAGTTATTGTCGCTCTAGATGTTACTCGAATTTCAAGACATTACATTGGTCAAACTGGAAATGCCCTAAAAAAGGGTGCACGCCCGACCATCTTCTCAAATACCATTCCATCTAGACTCTAAAACGCATGATTTGTTTGGTCTAGAGTAGGAGTACCTAGGCCCTACTCCTAGCCTAAGATATTACGAGTAATCTTTTAGAAAAGTTCACTGGTTAGGCCATGAGGCACCCAATTAGGAGCATAGTCGAGGGGTCGAGAGCAATGCAAGCAATGGCTCTTAAGGATATGAATTAGATACTTGTGACTTGTGAGAAGAACTGGCGGAGGCTAACTGATCAAGTCAAGTTATGACACGCCATGCTTCACTGAGTTTACCCAGCTAGTGTTTTGAGGGCATTGTTTGGTTCAAAGTAAGAATACCCAGGCCCTGCTCCTAGTCTAAGATATTGCGAGTAGTCTTTTAGAAGAGTTCACTAGTTAGACCATAAGGCACCAAGTAGACGCATAGCTAAGCGACTGAGAGCAATGCAAGCAATGGCTTTCAAGGATATGGATGAGGCACTTGTGAGAAAAATCGACAGAGGCAAACTGATCAAGTTAAGTTATGCCATGCCATTCTTCACTCGTTTTACCCATCATAATGTGTTGAGGGCAATGAGCCAATGAGGGCCAAGTTCAAAATCTTATAGTTCCCGATTAGATTAGGCTATATAACCCTAGAACTCATCTATAGAACGTTAAGGAGGTAATGTGGATTGCTCAATAGGCAACGAGCTATGAGGTACGTGTATGGATGATATATGTATCAATATTGACACAAGTACATTGACAAAATAAAACTAGAAAAAAAGTTTGGTGCAAGCACAACTAGGTATATCAATAAAATAAAATAAAAGTAGTTTGGAGTAATGCGTTATATTTGACAATTAGAAAACCAAATGCAAAATTACTGAGTGATCTAGTTTATTTAGGATCCAATGTACAAGAGGCATTTTAATGCTAAAAGTAAGGTACAAACCAAAGATACATGTGACTACATTAAAGAACCTACAAACCAAAGCTTAATCCTAAAATCACGCTAAGTTTTGAAAAAGGCCCTATAAAGCTAACTTCATCTCTGCATAAAAATAAGTACTCAGGTTGGATACAATATGGGCATTATGGGGTACTATAAAAACTAAGGAAAAAAACTTGGGTACGCATCTTGCATGCACGGTGGTTATGCATAGTACCATGCAAACTACCAGTACCTAATATGTAGTCGACAAGAGTACGATATGTTTTTTGAAATTACTTCACAGCAAGCGAACCAGGATGGCTTACTCATAGGACGGTGAAATAGAATGGCTTGTTCCTAGGATTATGTTATTGAACTCTTTAGAACTACCACATGGTGGTGAAATGTGGTGACTTTCGCTATACCCACATAGAAAACTCACCTCACTTAGTTAATTGTGAGCACAACTAATGTTTGTGTGTTTGTAGGAGCCGAGGCGAACTGATTGCATCTGTGCAGAGGAAACTTACAAGCATACTACAACAATGTGAACAAGGTTTGAAAAATAAATACTCTTGACATTATACTGTAACTTGGTCTTTTATTTACTCCCATAATACTTTTAAGCATATTCAAACCGAGTTTGATGCAAGATATTAAAAAATAAGAATAGTAATAAGCCTCAAAGTACATACCAGTTTGGTTTGAATATTGGGGAGATCTAAAATTATAAGTAGGATAACCAAATTACAAGCAACATTCTATTAAAAAATAAGAATAGTAATAAGCTTCAAAGTACATACCAGTTTGGTTTGAATATTTGGGAGATCCAAAATTATAAGCAGGATATCCAAAATTACAAGCAACTATTTTATTTACTCCCACAATACTTTTGAGTATATTCAAACCAAGTTCGATTCAAGATATTAAAAAATAAGAATAGTAATAAGTTTCAAAGTGGTTTGAATATTAGGGAGATCCAAAATTATAAGCAGGAAATCCAAAATTGCACATTCTATCCATCCCCAGAAGACAAGTGGAGGGTGGGTTTGTCCAGTGAGAATACTTTTATCTGCTGTAAATGTAGTAGTATGCTATCTATCCAAATTGTATACTCCGAAAATTAAAAAGAATAGGTTAATAGAAGACAACTAATTGGAGTACATTAGCAGTTCAGATTATTGATGACATAGAATTGGACAACCCCACCTTCCACCTATCTGCTGTGAATGTAGTAGTATGCTATCTATCCAAATTGTATACTCCAAAAAATCAAAAGGGTATGCTATTATCTATCCAAATTGTATACTCCGGAAATCAAAAGGAATAGGTTAATACATGACAACTAATTGGAGTACACTACTAGTTCAAATATTGATGACATAGAATTGGACTAACCCACCCTCCTCCACCTAGGTATAGGAAACCAATTGAAGTCCAATATATTGGGGGTTTTCAGTGATCAAAGCAAGAACTTTTTATATTTCAAAGGCTGTGTAACAAATCACAAAGTACAACAATTCAAGTTTATGCATATTTGATAGGCCAAACAGGCAAGGTTGCAAAGATACATAATACATACCTTAAAAGCCTGTTCTGCAGATTCACTTCACTGGCTGCATTTGGGTGTTAGTTGTTGGTGAATACCGTGCATCTCGTGCATCCAACAAAAAGCTGAGAGAAATGCCTGGACTTCCCATCTAAAGCCAAACCAAGCACAACTTCCATTGTCTATTCAAAGCAGAAAATCTGCAGATAAAATTTGGCAATTCTAGCATTTGTAATGGTTAAGAAAACTGCATGGATCTGTACCTTCGATGCTCTTGGATATCTACATGGCACTTTCAAAGTGATTGAACAGAGAACACGATTAGAATTTGCAACAAATGGGAAGCCCTTAAAATTACGGTTAGATGAATCCTAATGCCAAGATTTGGCCAGTTGCTGATTTATCAATTCTGTTAAATGCTATATCCTGTCATATTAGTGATTCTAAAGGTTGTATTAGAAAAGGTAACATCAAAACTTCATTTTATGATGTTAACACTGCCCATCTTGTTTCAGACCTTTTCTTGAATCATCTGCTTAACCAAATCTTGTATTATATTGAAGTTTTGATGTTATTAAACTAAAATTGATGGAAAGAACACAGAACTTTGTTTAGCTAATAGATTTTACAAGTGAGGCAGATTTTGCCTTTTACTCTTAATACTTCGTAATGGAATAATATGTTCCTGGGTCAATGTTACTAAAGTTTTACTTCTTTTTTTTTTTAATACCGTTTTGCTGAAGTTTACTCTCAACTGCAAATCAATCATTTTTTTATTTTAATGAAGTTTACAAATCATTAATGATCAAATTGCAGAATCAAATTAGATCAAATAGAGCTCCATATAAGTCAACATCAAGGGCAAATGGGAACTTTTATAACTAAAGTACAACAAATATTTCGCTGCAGTGACAAACAACATATGTAAGAATGGTAACATAAGTTAGATGCTAGTGTAAAGGGCCAAGCCTTTTCCACCGTTTCTTTGAGGTAAGATCAAAATTTCCACAAACGGTACAAGATAACTTGGTCTAAACAATGTCATTTATCAAGCGCTTGTGACGGTTGTGATGCTTCTCCAAGAAGACTTTTGAAGCCCCTTCAACAGTTCTACGCCAAGTCTACATGAGAAGAAAATACGGAGAGAAAAAATACAGTGATTCAGTTGCGTATGTCATTGACATTAAGTTGACATTAAACTACTACAGTTCATAGTGACTTAGCAAAAATCAAGTTACCGTGTGGGGTTGGCCTTTTCAAAATACTCTGTTGATGAAAATGAAGATACAAAGTAAACAGTAATAATGAATGGAAAAATATGAGAGATGAGTTTTTGGAAAGTACAAGTGTTACTGAAAACTCAGAAGTACATGGTGATTTCATGTTAAATGCAAATATAATGCTACATTGGGAGAAGCTGCAGATGGCAGAATAATTTGATCTTGGCCTCAAGGAAGAAATATGCACTGGGACTGCCGATTTTTGTGATGAGGTAAAGAAGTAATAATCGCGTCTGTAAAACTTCAATCTTGATAGTGAAGGCAGGAGTAGTTATGTGCTACAGCCAACCCTGCTAGTTAATGCAATTGCAGTTAACAAGCAATAATTGTACACTTGCCACATTTTATACCACATGAAGAGTGGTTTGTTAGGCATCTTAGGTGCACTTTCAAGCTTATGTTCTTTCTTAATTGAAAAACCCATTTTTAAGGGAAGTCAAATTCAAATACTGTAATTACCCCAAAAAAAAAATTCAAATTCTGCTAAAAATGTTGATTCCAAGAATTTATTGGATAGTTGACTGCCTCCATATAGGAGGCTACGTAAGAGCAATCTAACTAGAAAAAATGTGGTTGCTCATCAACAACTTAGTCAAAGTTCAGCAGCTTGTTAAAGTTGTAAGGAGATTTTATTAAAGCAATAGAGATGTCTCCAAAATTGTGATAGTGCCAAACATCAGAGAAAAACCCAAAGTTCTCACAAAGCTTAATGAATGTTGATAAAAAGTATAATTGGATCTAAGATAGGCAGAATATGAAGCTGAAACAATTCATACAAGAATAATTAAGATTGATAACCAAGATCCTAACTAAGGAAATCATAGCAGGTATGGTGGAATGACCATCTTATATAGAGGAATGACCCTACAAGCACTCCAAATTCCTTTTATTTAGGGTAATCAGATACATGATTAGCCTATGTAGAGGACTAACACATTATATGCATTTCATGCATGCATGTTACAGAAATTTTCTGACGTAACTTATCTAGGGGTGAATTTCTGTCAAGTGGACTAAATTTACATGTGGCAGGTATGGCACATGTCTAAATTTTAATCATAATGTAACTTACTATGTTCTTTAAATCAGTGTTTTTTATCTTCTGCTTCAATACTCCAAGTGCATAGAAAGTGATACTAGATTAGTCTTTGCGCAAGTATATAAGGAGTGATTTATTATGTTGTCACCTAAGCCAAGGAAAGGCAGAAAAGTGCTGGAAAAAATGGACTTTTCACCACTTTCAAGTGCGAATTATTTAGAAGTAATGATCTTTATTAGGTGACAACATAAAGGGTATACAAAAAGGAAAAATGGTAGGGACACAGAAAAAAAAAAAGGGCACCCAAAACCTTCGCTCAATACTCCACATGCATAGAAAAGTGATACTAGATTAGTCTTTGCACAAGTATATAAGTTAAGAAGCACGGACATTTCTACGAACGAGGCGTGTCGTGTCAGACACTCGTGTCGGACCCGACACTTTTCGGACACTCCTAAATTTATGTCCAACACTTTTTAAGCGTATCTTAATTAAAAAATTAAATTTAATATGTCATATAAATGATGGATACTTTTTGAACTTTCCGAATACGTCCAATGTGATGAATTTCTTCATAGTAACAATATTTTGCATTCTTCGAAACACAAATTATGGACACTAAATATGTTTGAGTACATTTATAAAATGAAATATAAGATTTTTTAATTTTATTAGTAATATGTTGTACATGTTCAATTACCATTGAATAAATTATTTACAATTTGACATATAATAAATATACATAAATATAAATTTTTAACGTGTCTTATGTGTGTCGTGTCCTGTATTTGTTGAAAATTAACATGTCGGCGTGTCCGTGTCGTGTCGCGTGTCCGTGCCCATGTTACTTAGTATATAAGAAGTGATTTAGTTATGTTGCCACCTAAGCCAAGGAAAGGTAGAAAAGTGTTGGAAAAAATGGACTTTTCACCACTTTCATGTGTGAATTATTTGGAAGTAATGATCTTTATTAGGTGACAACACAATGGGTACACAAAAGGGAAGACCCTCCAAAGGAAAAAACGACAGGGTCACGAAAAAAAAACGGGCACCCAAAATCTCCACTCATTAGCTTCCAATCTTCACTCGATTGTGGGTATTTTTACACTCTCCAATATGTTAAGTAATCAATTATCCCAAAAGCTTAAACTATTAAGAAATGAATCCAATAATGTATATCAAGTTATCCAACACTCTCCCTCGCGTGCGACTCTATCTCACACGTGGAGAGGCCATGGGCGATGTCACAGCCATGGCTGTGGTGTCAATTGAACCCACTAAGATGGAAAAAAAATTATTAGGAATAATTTTTGAGTTTAAAAAAAAAGTGTCTTTAAATGCACAAAACCCTTTTTCTTAACAAACTCACAACTATAAGTATTTATATATTAGATACTAAATAAAAAAAGTGGGCGTAAGCCTCAAGGTTTGTATATTTAAATTACTCTTGTACGATATAGAAATAAAACAAGTTTTTTCTCTCTTATCTTTCGAGTTTGAACACTATTGAAATTTACTGTACAAAGATCTCACGTGTCCTTTTTTCAATTATTTCTCTTAGTAGAACTTATGAATAATTTCTTAGTTATATTTATTAAGAATGATGTATTTGATAATATTGATAATAAGATTATTTTACAACACTTTTAAAATATGAAAACTCGTTGGAATCAATTATAAAAATTTATGCATTTACATGTCTTTTTCTTAAAATGATAGTATCAATATATTAATTCAAGAAGTTCAAATTAATTTATTAAGTTCATTGAAAATATGCAGTGAATATAATTATATACCGTAAAATTAATGGAATTTAAATTATTAGTGACATCGGTGACAAAAATTGTTGGAGTAGCCACTGGGAGAGGTGAACAAACTGAACAGGTATACCAACACATAGAGTGCACAATAACAAATGTAACAGGAAAATACATCACGAGACTTGAACCCAAGATCTCATGGAACTAGAGCTCTGATACCATGCTAAGTCTCTAATTTTTTCAAAATCTTAAATTGTTAAGAAATGGGCTTAACAATGTATATCAAGCTATCCACAACACAATAAAATTAGGAATACACTACCACTTGCAAGTTTTTTGCCCAAATTTTGAGAAACACTTGAGAGAAATGTTTTTCTCCCTCTCTCTTGTTCCCTAACCAGTTTTCTAGCCACCCGACTTACATTTGTGATAGTGAAGTCATGCTATATCAATGCATTAGTTTCTCAAAACTCCCTCTCAATACTTTTACTCCAACTCGCATCAAATCCCAATGGTACCCCAAAAAAATTCCTTTATTCTTATTTGAGAGGTTTTAATAAGAACATCCACCAATGGCAAATCTAAAAGACATTGTAACGTTACTATAAATTGGTAAATGTAGTCAACATCACTTGTGATCTGAAGGTCGCGATATGAGAAATGTGGAATTTTAAATGCTCATAACAATTTGTATTAGGTCCGCAAACACGTAACATATATACACACTTGCTCTGTTGTCAATAGTTACGATTCACGATATGTATCTTAGGATTCTATATATTAAAACGGTAAATCCATACGTATCATTTATTGTATCTCATGTTAAATGCATATGACGATACACAATATTATACATCATACGATATACAATACATTAATAGTTATTTTTTAGATGAATTTAATTTGTAAAAATAAATATCATTGAAAAGTTTTGAATGGTTAAGATATAGGGAATATTTTCTTTAATTTAGTATTAAGAATCTTGCGATATTGGTTTATGCTCAGTAATATTGATGTAGTTCTCTCTTATAAATAAATTAGTTGAATACTTAAAACTTGTACATTTTAAATTTTAAAATTTAAATGATATGTTAAGTTAATATAAAAAATTTATTATATAGGGTGGATTCAATTTGGGTTACAATAATGCATTTACTTAGAATATTTTTTATTATATTTCATATGCATTTAGGTATTGATTATTGCATATTTTTATTTTTGAGAACTTTATTTTTATAATATTATTAGTTAACATCATTTAAGATTTTATTTTTACAAGATGTTTGTGCTCAATTAATATACATGTTTTTTTTACCTATTTTTAAATATGTTAAATATTTTACGATACTCGATATGATACACAGTTCGAAATATAAAAGAAATTGATACACAAGTCGTATCCCAATTTGACAACTATGCATAAATGTGTAGCATTGTGTTGTGTATAAAAATTTCATCCACTTGTAGAGTAGAAAGTATCCTGTCAACTCTAGTTCTAGTCTTTTTGTTCATGATTGTGTATGAGCTGTCTCTATCAATTCCTCATACCAAATCCCATCCAATCATCTTCAGATTTCTCAAATTTTCATTAACCCCACCCACTACAATGGGCAAGGAATTAATTGCAAGTAAAACTTCTGAAGCTAAAGGAAGTCTCAAGTTCTCTGATCCAAGATTCAAAGCCCCTTTGCTCTCATTTTATAAGCTGAATTTCACCCAGAATCCAATGCAATGCAATAAAAGAATCAAATTACACAGAAATTAGATAAGGCAAATTGAACTTCAGAATAACAAGTACTGGCCATCTCCAACACTATGTTACCTAGAACGTAGATCGATTTGGAACGAGCGATGAATTCAGGAACGTGATCCGCCACATGGCCTAAATTATAGTACAATAGGGATAGACTTCTATAATTTATAATATTAGAATGTACTTATTTCAAGCCTATTAAGCATAATATATTTTTTCAAATTGTTTATGTAAAGTACGTATCTCAAGTGAATACATATCTTAAAATTATTATAATCAATTTCTTTTGCATTTTTTGTCTTGCTAAAGCTTCTTTTTTTTTTAAAATTTTAGATTATTGCATTTGATTTTTTCTATAACAAATTTTTTTAAAGAAATGAATAGAAAATACACGAACAATCTCTTTAAATTGCTAAATTCACCGTTTTGAAATGACGGCATACCATATTTCGAAAGGTGCCTAATCTTTCATCAAATCTTTTAAAAAATTCCCAACTTATCCTCAAACCATTTAAAACCATTTTTTTTGAAAAAATCAAATGCTCCAACCATTTCAAACTCTTCCCAAAAGCTTCTTTCACCAAATTTGGTATTAAAAAAAACAAAATCTTGTCTTTTCCTTGATTTGGTATAGAGTTGATGAAAGGATTGGAGCTCAAATTTACCTCATTTTTCATCAAATCTTTAAAAAAAAAATAATAATAGATGAAGGGTTGGAGATGCCAAAACACACATTTCTGGAAATAATTAAGTAGAAATATGAAGAAGATTATATGTAATTTTCTCACCTTCTCAATGGTTCCCAAAATGGACTTGTTCTTGAAATCCCTTGCCCTGAGCCGCGACCTCCCAATCCCCAGCCGCCAAATCATCCCCGACGACCTCCTCGTCGTCGCCACCGCCGCCGCCGTCGGAGGAAGAAGCGACTTCCTCTCAACCAAACTGGCGCGAAAGCTCGAGGGGCTCTCACACTGATCATCACTTTCTCGAGCGCTCGTCCGGATTCTTTTCCGGAGCCGTTTCGCCAACTCCAGATCTTTCTTCGCTCCAACATTATCTTCGGATTCCGAACCCAATTCGGCAAATTTTCTCAGCAGTT
>JAULJZ010099179.1:5000-11964 GCA_032270985.1 Heliamphora pulchella | reverse complement strand
ACATCTTCTCTAATCAAAAGAAAAGCTATTTGGATACTAAAGAGCTTATTTCCTTGCTTTCTGTCCCTTGTTGAGGGTTGACCTCTATGCCATAGCCTATTTGGCACTGTATCCTCTTTCTAACTGTCCTAAGGGGGGACACGTATCAATATTATGGATCAATTCATTCAACAAGATCCCTTCGGATCAGACCGGGATCAACAACCTCTATTCCTGACGTGAACGGCCGCTTTCGAGATTACCATCGCACAGAAGCTGAAAGTTGACCCTTGTCCCTTACCCAACCCAACCTATAAAGGGGAATCAAACCAACAAAAGAACAAGAAAAGAAAAAAGGCTAAGGAATTCTGGCTCGCTTAGCCCGCCTTCCTGCTTTTCTTTCTTTCATACTTCGCCGGATTCACGAGAAACCCTTTTTCTTAGGAACTCGTCCATCCACGGGACACCTTAGCCAGCATCCAAACCATCAAACTTACTTAACTGGTCTTTGTGAAAAGAACCCTATTTAGGGAGTGCAACTCTCCATCGTCACGAGACCAAGAAACCATTCCCCCACTTAACTATTCCCTTTGATGGGGCTGGAGCAGAGCCTTGTGGAGTCGAGGCAGCTCTAGTGACCTACGAGTCGATTTCCCGAATTCATAGGGCCCGATAGAGCGCGACGGAAAAGAAAGAAGAAACTAGAAAACCTAAGGGGAACTGCTCCGAGATAGATGGACGGGTGTGATTTTATGATCCGCTTTTCTCTCCTGGTGACCCGAACCCTGCTGGCAAGTGGATTGCCGTTCTTGTACTGGTAGTGACCCCTCCACGTACTCCTCTAAACTAGAATGAGTCTCAATTTCACTACACGGTTTGAGTGAGGAAGGGCAAGTTCGGCGGAAAGAGTCGAGTGCCGCTTTTCCCCGTCCGAGAATCTCCATCTGCTTTAAAAATAGTTCCCCTTGCTTATCTTACATCGGTTCTGATACGGATAAGACTTCCGCGCCAGTGTGGGCGAGCGTCAATCCTTATGTCAGGCTGCATCTCTATCAGTCGGAAAAAGAAAGTAAAGCACCTTCTAACATCTCGAGTCCCTACATTCTCATTCTCAAGATTCCCAACGGTCTCGCTCCCACCGGCCGGCTGTCCGCCTTTTTGGGGCCATAAACAAAGGAAGGGTCTTAGCTCATTATGCACCTCGATGTCTACCCATTCCATCTATCATATTCGTGCTGTAAGACAAGACCTTGTTCGTTTCGGAAATGCGGAACACGGCATTCTTCTGGTAACCTAGAGGTTAGAATCCACTTCTAAGTTTGGGGACTGTCTCGAAGGAAGAACGCGGCATGCTGATCCTGAATATTAAGAGAACAAGACAGCAAGCGAGCGTACCTTTGTTCGCTTCTTCTCCACCAAGCTTCGGTGCCACGGTCGGAATGGGATCGGGTGTTTTCACTTTTTTTCGTACCCTTACAACGAAGGAACAATCTCAAATAGACCAAGACCCGACATGGAAGAAATTCAATGAAAGCTTTTCCGTCCATTTCAGAAAACTTTGTTTTGCCTCACCCTGGCTCACCGTCAGAGGCAGGGTTTTAGCTAGGGGACGAGTCGCAGGCGTGCAGGCGTTCGACCTGAACAACATATGTAACAGACTCCTGGTATCAACCGCTCTTTTTAACAGGAGCTACCCCCTATATACAAAGCGGAATCCTGTATCTGTACCTTTTCTCTTGGGCATCTCACTTGGAATGCAAAGCTAAGGTAACACTTTACCAGTAGATCGGACCTGGAATCATGCCGGTATATCATCCTACGATGAAAAAGCGAAGAAAACGATAGCGACCTCGAATGATGCCCGACCAGGAATCTCATCGCAAGAGTTGAGCGAAAAGATAAGAACCCAACGAGAAGCCAGGAGCCTGGAAAGACCCATGGAATACTAAAAAGAAGAGTTAGGGCTTTTCAAAAACCAGTGGAAAGGAAAGAGTTGTTCCTGTCACCTTGAAATGAATATGAAAAAAAATCGACCGTTTCTAACCAACTTCCAAATAGCCCAATTAACCGCGGGTACTGGGTACTCCCCTTATCCATTCCATCAGGTTCAACCTGCAGCTATTGCCCAAGTGCCAGCCGGTAATAGCCGAAGGCAAAAAACACTTAGACAAAGAAGATAAAAAACCACTACTCCCGTTTTTAAAAGTTACCATCTAACTCAGGGTCAGAGCACAAAAGAGAATCAAGATGGATCGCCCTAAAAAAGATGTAGTAGTAAATAAGGATTGGTCAAGGGTGAAATCGAAAGGAAACTCCATGCTTCCTAAGAATCAACCACACTTTCTGGATCTAGGTAGAAAACGGCAAGAAAGATGGGGACAAAAGGTAGAACACCACACACAACAAGAAAGCCGCCCCCTCTCGAGGAACTGGGCGAAACAGGGAAGCTTAAGGAGAAAACAGTAGAGTCCCCGGTTTGCTTCTTTGCTCTCTGGCCAGCAGTCGCTCCTGTTCTTCCCTTCGGCATCTTGTCCTGGGCGGATTGTACTTCGCCCTCGACAAATGGTCGGCGTCTTCTACAGGGAAAAGCTCATCTCCGATGACGATATCGTCACCGAGGATAGCGTAGCGTGTAAAAGGAACTCCTGGATATACTTGGGCTGCTACGAACCAAATCACCAATGGTGAGTTAATGCGAAAGCAGGCCAAGCTCCGTAAAAGCCCAACGGGGCTCCTGTTACAAAACGAACTCTACCTCGAGGAAGCCGACGATTAGAAATTCTCGTCGTCGGCAAATCGTAGTAGTAGTAGTATAGTAGGCAGACTTTCACAATAGTCTTGTCCACGAGCAAATCAATGTTCGGCAGCGGAAAATCATCTTTGGGAACATGCTTTATTTATATTAAGAAAGTCGATGCATACGCGAGCACGTCCATCCCTCTTGGGCACGGGGACGATGTTCGAAATCCAATCAGAATAATCTACTGCCTTAATGAAATCAGTATAAGAGTAACAAGACAGCTGAAGAGAGGATGACGTAGGCAAGAATCAACCTCTTCCCGGTGAGGTTTTGATGTATCGCAGAATCCGAAAAGCAGCTTCTAAGTGAGATGATCTC
The DNA here is from genome assembly GCA_032270985.1 of Heliamphora pulchella. NCBI lineage: Eukaryota > Viridiplantae > Streptophyta > Magnoliopsida > Ericales > Sarraceniaceae > Heliamphora > Heliamphora pulchella. Next base: position 8,867 of record JAULJZ010099179.1, on the reverse strand, counting down.
GGCTTGTCCATAAAAATCGGCGGATCACTCCCCCTATGTTGTAAGTGTAAGCAATGTCTGGGCGATAATTAGTAAGGTAGAAAAGGCTCCCAACAAGTCTCCTGTAAGTAGATGGGTCATCCAATAGCTCTCCTGCATCTGAGGCTAATTTTAGATCTTGTTCCGGTTTGCATGCAGAAAGACCAGCTTTTGACAATAAATCCATTGAATACTTGCACTGGGTTCCAAACCTCTTTGCGACCTCATCACTTCAATCCCCAGAAAAGACTTTGAGTCCCCTAAATCTTTCATATCAAACTGGGTTCTTAATGTTCTCGTAAGCTCATTTATCGAAGCTAAGTCATTACTAGAGAAAGCAATGTCATCCACATAAACCAGAAGAAGGACAATACCGGATGTCGACCTCCTTATAAACATTGAATGATCCGATTGACTTCTTTGAAAACCGGCTCCTTCCTCTACTCCTATTTCGGCTCTTATACATGCTGCTGCACCTTTCAAACCAAGCTCTTGGTGCCTGCTTTAGCTTGTCGGAGGCCGTAACGTAAATCGCTTTCTTGAGCTTGCATACCAAGTTAGGATTCCTAGGAGAAGAGAAGCCTGGAGTTGGAGGAGGCTGAATAGAAACTTATTCTTGCGGATCCCTCCTTCCCTTATGTTGTTGAAAGGCATTCTTCACGTCAAGTTTCAACTTGAAATAAGGGCCACTTTTTGATTGCAGCCAATGGCTTGTTTCCCTGCAGGCAATGAGACTAAGTCTTATTCTTTTTTTCCTGGGCATTGATTTATTCCTGTATAGCATCTCTCCAGCAAGAATGATTGAAGGCTTCAGCAAATGATTCAGGTTCATGAGAAGATTGAACTGACATGAGGTAAGCTCGATGTTTTGGGGAAAACGATTCATAAGATAAGATAAAAATCCTTCAACGGGATAAGAAACTTGAGAGGATCGACGAACCTGAGAGAGGGATCCAGAATCTGAGGAAGCGACTGGGCTAGACTGCTGATCTTCTGGAGTAGTCTGACCCTGGGAAACAGACTGTAATCGCCGCCGAGAATAAACATGCTGTGCCGGGTGACTGGAATCCTCTGAGGTCAGCTGAACAGGCTGACAATCGGCAGAAGATGCTGAGCAAAGCTGCTGGCCTGAAGAGTGAGGCTGATCCGTAACATCAACTGCAGAAGAATGAGGTTCGAGTTGATGAACAGGAGAAGGCCGCAATACATCTCCATCACCATTCTCCCCCGGGGCTTCTTAATTAGGTTAAGGAAAATATGAGGCGACCCCATTAAAGAAAACATTCAAGGATACATCGAGTCTCTTGGATTTCACGTCATAGCATCTATACCCGGACTGAGCACATCCAAGAAAGACAGAAGTGGTTGCCTTGGGGACAATTTTTCTCTTAACTGCGCAGGAATATGAACAAAACACGTGCATCCAAACACTCGCAAATGCCTATAGTACTGCCCCAGTAAGAAGTTCGTGAGGTGCCGTTGCAGCTTCTTCCCTCTCTCTTCCCCCCCAAAGGAGAGAGATGTCCCGTCCCTTCTTTATGCACATCCATATACATAGCCAGACACAAAGGTGTACAATCCGGTCAAAATCTGCGGTTCTTTAAGTTCATTCACTGTAGGTTCTCTTACTTGCTCTAGTGGCTGGCAAACGCCAACCGAGAGGGGAAACGAATGGCTCAGGAATCGACCGGTTCCGAGCAGACTCGTGGAGCTGCAGCTTGGATTATCGTAGAATAAGAGGAGCCGTCTTAGGAAATGACTTAACTTAAAAGACAGATGCCGCCGCTGCGAGGCGAGGGAGCAACTTGTCTGGTCTTGCGGTGCACTCATTCCCGTTACGAGAATGAAATGACGCCCCAGCTCGACTCGAGACCAAGACTCCTTACAACTCGCACCAATAGCGGCACTGAGCGGCCGGAGATTGATTGAAAAGGCAGCCCAGCCGCCCCCCCCCTCTAGCCGCCTACCTACTCGTGCTCGTAGCTCGATCGGAGGTCAAGACTGTGGTCCGGCGGAAAAACAGAAGTCGTCCGTATCAAGTGATACGTGAATTGCTCAGTAGTGCTTCGCCACTACCGTAGCTGGCGGAAATAGCTTAATGGTAGAGCATAGCCTTGCCAAGGCTGAGGTTGAGGGTTCAAGTCCCTCCTTCCGCTCCTGGCTTCGTCGTTTAGTGGTAACGAGTGGAGTGCATAAGCCCCTGACGAGAGAGGGGCGAGCAGCAAGCAGCCCCTTGTATAGGGTTCCAAACCTATCTTACTAATAATAAGAAAGGTTTGGAACCCTACTCCTAACAAGTTGCTGGCTTTTCATCAGCCGTTGCGCGCTAGCGCGCTTCTGTTTTTCAGCAGGCTTCTTCCAATATCCCAACAATAAGAAAGTAGGGGCTATAACTAGAAGTAGCTAGCTAGCGCGCTAGCGTTTTCCCTTACTAGTAAAGGGGCTGCTAGTTGTAGCGCGCAGTGTACTAGTGAATAGGAAAAGCGAATTTAGATTACTAATGACGGATGGAGGTTGAGGATAGAACATGTTCGGTGCCTCGCCCTTGTCTCCTTCGCCGGAGACTGCAAATGATGGGAATCCTATCGATAAAGAAGAGGCATAGACTCCCCATTTCTTTGTCTTATTAGCGCAGGTGTTCGTCAACGATGAAAGCCGCTGAACTTAAGACTCGAGTTGAGAAAGAGGGCTAGGCCCCCGGAAGGGCTTTCAGGGACTGGGGAAGACGGGTGGAAACTAGAGCTAGGGGCAAATCAAATCGAAGGTTTGTCCATTGGGATTGGGCATGGACGAGCCTCGACTGGGCCAGCATTGATGAAAAAATGACAAAAAAAAGAAAAACTTCTCCCATCGCATCATTAACCGGTGTAGGATTAAAGAGCAGGTCCAGGATTCGAGTCAAATCGACCTTCCCTCTCATCTCAGGGTGAGGCAAGGAATTCAATCAGATGTTCGTTGTTCAATATCTCGGCTGCTCAAGAAGTTGGACTAGCTGCTCCTCCGACCCGGAGTGGATTCTAGGGGAAGGGCAGAGCCTCACTTTGCAGTAGGAAGGTGTTCGTTGCTGGGACGGGTTCAAACTGGACTGAAGGGAGGAGGAATTGGATACTCCGATCTTCCTGGGGATTCATCACTGGCTAGGGCTTTCGAATCAAAGCATGGGCATCTGCAACTAAGAGGGAGCAGTAGATCGTCGATGGAAGAGCCAGGTCAGTAAACTTCTATTGGGACTTCTATTGATTATTGATTCGACTAGAGGGACTCCTAGCAGCAAACTTGTATGAAGGGACCCCATAGAGACGTAGGAGATGCAGGAGCCGCCAGCCGGATCGACCAACAAATGATAGGCCAGAGGGATGGGCTCATTCGACTAATCAGTGATCCCTGGGCCTACCTAACACAAACACAGATGTCCCTGAAATAGGGGATTGGTTGATCGGAAAGCTCAGGCAGGAGTAGGACATTCCATACAAATCTTTCTGATCCGCTAGCTGGTGGTCCTCTCAAATCCCATTTTTTCATCGACAGGTAGGGTGAATTCTAAGGTTCCTTATTCCGGTTGTAAAGCGGAAGAAGAGGGAGAATGGGCACAGCCCCACCAACAGCCCGCGTTTCCGACCCGAAAGGAAAAATGAAAGAAGAATCTGTGTGCACTATCTATGGAGTGGAGTGACTCTCTTTAATCTCCTCTTCCCTCTCTCCCCCCTTTTTGCCTTTTTTCTTTTTGGCAGGAGAATCCATTTCTTTTCTTGTATTGTTTATTATGATGGATCTGCAGTTCAAGGGCACTCTTCTTAATCCGAGTTTGAGATGGGATAAGACCCAGACGTAGGTAGAGTCCCGTCGGCC